>QEPC01008313.1:4072541-4116276 GCA_003113815.1 Sphenodon punctatus
AGCATGGGGAGGTAATGCTTCTCCATGGATGCTCAGAGGAGTGGAGAATGAGAATCCTTCCTGTCCAGAGGAGTAAATTTTGCACATGGCCTCACAAACCCAGGGGCCGGCCCTGCTTAGAAACACCCAAAACACACCCCTATGACACACCCAGGAGAGACAGTCTGCACCCAAGACACACCCCTCCTCACACCCAACACACACATCCTCCTCATAACCCAAGACAGCACACCCCAAACACACCCTCATGCCTTAAGCCAACATTAACTTGAGAACACCTTAGACTTAAGGCTAAATTAAGGCTCACTGAACATTTGTGAAGATCGTGCTGCTTTCACATGCGTTCTCTCAAGTTAAGGTTGACTTAAGGCACGAGGGTGTGTCTAGGGTGTGCCACAGAGGTGTGTCCTAGGTGTGATGCCAATGGAGTGTTTTGGGTGTGATGGGTGTGTGTGACTTGGGGGTGTCCTAGGTGTGGTCCTGGGATGTCTCTTGAGTGTGGTGTTGGGGGTGTGACTTGAGGCTGACTTATGGCTGACTGAACATCTGTGAAAACAACTCTCCTTTCACAAAGCGTTCTCTTAAGTTAAGGCTAAATTAAGGCTAACTGAAGGTTTGTGAAGATAGTTCTCCTTTCAAAAGCATTCTCTTAAGTTAAGGTAGACTTAAGGTTGACCTAAGGCTTGAGGGTGTGTCTTGGAGCTGTCTTGGGGCTAGGGTTGAAACTAGATTTTGAGTTTTTCTTGGTGATCACCAAGAATTGGGATTCTTGTCTTATTTTAAATGAGAAATGATAACCGAGGAAATTGCCGTCTCTAGAGAATTCTTGGTTGAGAATCTTTTCTTGATTTGTCGTTTACCGCTGGATTGCCAGTTACCGAGTTACCATTTACTGGGTTGTTGGTTACCGTTTACCGGGTTTCCTGTGAGCCAAATCCAATAACCAATAAACACGGTAACCGATAACCATGGTAATAAACCAATAAACATGGGAAGTCAATAAACATAAATAACCAAATAACTAACCAATAAACCAAGAAACAATAACCAATAAAAACCAATAACAAAAAAACAACCAATAAACCAGTAACCAATAAACATGGCAATAAACCAATAATGAATAAACACAGTAAATTAAAATTCACAGTAACTGGTAAACATGGCACATGGTAAATTGTGATACTGACACAACCGATAAACAGCAAAAAACTATGATAACTGGTAAACATGGTAAATGATAAACGTAAATTGCTGTAACTGATCGAGTTTTGTCCGAGATCTTGATTGGGGTTTGAAAAAGATGCGAAATCTAGGCAACAGTTCTTGATTCCAGCAAAATTATCAGGAGAATCAATTTGATTCTCATTTCAGCACTGATTAAAAAACATTCTTTTATACATAGTCATTCTGCACATTAACTGTATATAGTGTCCAACAGATCCCAACTCAATAACATTTTAAGAAACAAGACACACAAAAAACTCTGGCAAACTTAATTTGGTGTGACACAGACCCCAACACTGTGTGGAATGCGCCACTCATAGTATGATGAGGAAACCAATGTTGGTTTATACCATCCTGTTATCTTTCAAAATAGTAAAATCCGAGCCTGGAAAAGCTTCTTTAATCAGCTTGGGGGTCTATTTGACCCCAATACAATTGTGGCTAATTTGTGCACTACACAAAAAAACACAACACAGATGTGAATCAAACAAATGCTTTTAAATTGTCTTCAGCATTCTTTGAGAATACGTAAACTTGAAGGGACAATTGTCTGCCTATATTTTCTTATTTTTAATTTAGGTATGTGTTCAAGGCCTGAAATGGGAGACCACAGCTGCCAGGGGTGTTTAGCCATTGAAACATGGAGGGATCTAACTGCCCCTAATACATTTTTGATGATTTTTTTTCTATGCAAAATCTAAAACATGTAGGATTATAAAATGAATATAGATAGCTTGTGTTTTTCCTTGCTTCAGAATGCATTGAATTTGAACAAATCCATCCCTCCTCCCTAAAATGCATCAGTTTTGTAGGGCTTCAGGGTCAGATAGACCCCCAAATCATAACCCACGGATAGCAACAAAGACATACAAAGTATATCAAATATCTGTTGGGATCGTGACTTCAGTGCATTTGCATCTGATACAATGCCGTTTGGGCTCACAGCCCAGTGTTTATACATGGATCTTGTGGAGCATGCCATGGTGGGCTGACCCAGAGCAGCCCCAACCTGCTGTGAGTTGCACATCTGGCATCCATGGGCAAATCTGGAGCTTCTGTCTGTTTACACCCGATGGGGCTGATCCCATGCTCTGGTTTACTCAGGTGCCATAGGTCCCGGGTGGGGGTGGGGTGTGTGCACAGAGTTTGCACGTGCCTTCTCCACATGGAGCATAGGATCGACCCCCTTGTCCCTCCTTATCAATTTTGGGACACGTTTGTTCTTCATGGGATGGCATTTAAAAACGAGTCGTTTGGGGATTAGGTTAGTTTTTGGGCACTCCACTCAAGATGCAACTTGAAGGAGTCTCTTCTTGGAAAGTGCTGATCATCCATCCTTCTGAAAATCAGGATCCTTGATAAGGCATCTTAAGTTGAACACACAAAATCACTTTTGACTACATCCATTTATAGGTCTTTATCCCCAGGGCCCTCTCTGTGGCTGTGGATGGACCCAGACAGTGATTAAATATTTTTTTTGGGGGGGAGGAGATGCCGTGGCTAAATTCTGCCCCAGAAGCCCCACTCTTTGATCCCAGAATCATGGGGTCTGCTTCATTTGCATTATCTTTACAACCCCATTGCACGAGGTCATTATTTTGCAGTGAAATGGAACCTAGAGCCCTCAACAGAGTTTGAGGCCCAGCTTGCCGGAAAATGTATGACCCCATCATAAGAGGCAGCCTCTGTTCCGAGGAGCCTACAGTTTATATCAACAAGGCAGAGGTTGGGATGGAAAAAGGAGAGACCAAGATGTCACTTGCTTGCCCCACTGAGTCTTTCCCAGTTGTGGAATCATGTTCTAGTCACTTTGAAACAAGACACCAGATTTTTTTTTTTTTTTAAATAGTGCTTTGGTTTTAACCTCTGCTATTTATAGCAGCATCTGAGTAACACCTTGTCTTGACTCCTGAATGCTCAGCCAGGGCTTGGGCCCCTGGAGTGGGCTGATTCCTTATTAAGAGAGAGAGAGAGAGAGAGTTGTGGAGACACACTGTTTGACTCCATTTTATACGCTTGAAGAGTCACAGCAAGGAGCAGGTGTCGATCTCTCTTCAGGACTCCAGCTAAAGCAGCGCATGGAGCCAGCAGAAATAATACACTCTTGTCCAGAGTGTCCCAAGATGCTGAGCCTCAGAGTCTTAACTCTGCCCCAAACACATTCAAGCCTCCTTGTAAGCACACGTGCTTGGCACGCAACTCCAAAATCATTTCCCTCCTGTGGCAACTGGTTCAAGGCGTCGTTACCCCTGCTTCTTTAATTAGTGCTGATCCATCTGGGGCTGCCTTGCTAACAGAGAGAGACATTTAAGCTGGTCATACTGAAATGGATCTCCTGTGGAACCAATTCTTCCTGACCTTGAATTTTCTGTGGCCACGGATATTTCTAACAGTAGCCTTGATCCACAGACCACTTAAGTGGTTTGGGGCAGGTGTGTGTTGAACATGGGCAGCTGACCTGACACCCTTGCTGCATGGGTGCAAAAGATCCTATGATGAAAGGCACCAGTGAACCACGGGTGGTGGTTAAATACCCCATGCAGGACTAGGATTTCCAAGGGAACTAAGGGAGAGTGGCTCTACCTAGGGGTGGGACTTGGGGGAAAATATTGGTTACCGGTTTTATCGGATATCGGTTTTCGGTTTACCGGATTTATCAAATTTATTGGTATCGGATTTTTTTCCCCATTGAAATCAATGGGAGAAAACCCCTACAATACCTGCAATAAGACAGGTCTCTTGTAAAACAGAGAATGATTGGTTCACTTCTTTCCTTAACCAGACTACAGTAGCCCCTACCACCCACTACCACTTTTTTTTTCTTTAAAAAATAGTCCGTCCCCCCCCCCCCAACATAATGTAAACAAACTCAAACAAAGTCAAGTCATCAAATCAGCAACTCAGCCAAGGCAGGACACCAGGCAATCAGTTTAGTTTGCAGGTGACTGGCAAGTGTATATTAGTCATAGCCAGTGGCCACTGGCGAACCACCACCAGCCACTTTACATTTGTTTGCCAAATTTGACACACAACAGTTTTAAAACTTATTTTTCACAGAACTGCGGCACACAAAAGACAAAACCAAACACACAAGCAATTATTCTGTCAACTGCCAGGGGGTACCCATGCGATGCCATACCGCCACATTGCCATTGCCAACCTTGTCAATCCAAAATTCTGTGTGACCCCCCAAACGACCAACAAGTACAACATACATTACATGCCAACAACTAGATTCAAAACCTAGTGTGTCCCACTCCCTGGGATCCCCAAGATGACCCCCATATTGCCAATGCCAACATTTCCAACCATACCTTACTAACAGTGTTTAAAATCAATGCCAAATCCATTACGACCCCCTATATAGCCGCCAATGCTAAAACCTGTCAATTCAAAATCTTGATGTCCCGGGATCCCCCCAAATCACCCACATATTGGCAATGCCAACAGTTCCAACGCCAATATAACAAACACACTGTCAATCCCAAATTTAGTGTGACCCCCAAATAAACCATATCTCTCCCCCATTTGACCATAACCCCAACTGTGGGGACAGGCAGTGCATGGGACCCCAGTAAGAAGGCTCTCCATCCCACCAGAGGCAGGACCTAACCCTGCAGCAAGTAGTTCACAGACTTAACATTGGAAGGAGGGACATTAGTTAACCCTGGGAACTCCTTGCAGCTGTGTTAAGCCCTGCTACTGGGGGGATAGAGAGGCTTCTGGGGTCCCATGCACTCTCCCCGTCCCCCCCCAACAAGACCTCATTGGGTTCTCTAACCCAGCATGAAAAAAAATAGATCACATTGCCATCACCTGCCTTTATCCTGAACCCTCGAATCCTTGATTTCCGTGTCCTCCTTGGCCACCTGTGGTCTTCTGAAGGTGTAGACTTTGGGACACAAGCCTTCCTTCAGGCTTGGAGAACTGGGAGGACTGAGTTAGCTCCCAGTCCTGCGACAAGCCGAATCAGAAGAGATGAAAGGGAAGAGAAGGACAGGACAGAGGAGAAATAGGAGGGAAAGGGTTTTCTTTGGTGCACGAGTTGAGGAAGGGGAAGATGGGTTTTCAGTGGGGAACAGGGGAAAGGGGACTCTATTGTTGTTGTCTGCAGCTTTCTCTTCTGCCAGGGTTTTACCATTTTCTGCACCATCCACAGGGAGAGTGAGGTGAGGTGAGGTATGGAATCTGACAAGATCTCGGAGAAATTTCAGGGGAAAATAAAAATTTAATTTGCTGTTTGAATTTGAGACACATTTTTTTTAATTCTTCCCCCTTATTTACCTCCAAAGAGGAGGTTTGGTGCACCTCAAGACTTCAGTGCATCCCACGGCTGGGATCCTGGAATGTGCATTCTGCTGCTTTTGAGGTCAGTGACTGGTAGTTGAGGTACCACGGCTGCTGGGGTCCTGAGGCCTCAAGACATAGTGGGACTTCCATGGGAAGCAGACAGAACACCACAGAAGTCCGAAGTCCTTCTGAGTCTGGAGGTGCAGTAGTGGTGGGGATGTTGCATTCTGCTGCTGTGTGCAGAGGTCAGTCCCAGTTGGTTGAGGTCCTACAGTTCGGGTTCCGGAGGTGCTGTCCATGCGTGATGTGCCTTCAGACTGTAGTTGGGCTCTGGCACGTGACTCGATTAATGTCTGAGGATGGACCTGTGACTGGACGTGAAGTGGTTGTGGGGGGGTCAGTTGGTGGAGGAGCGTTCCACCCTCCCAACGCCCTCTGTACCTCTTCTTGTGGGTGGGGGCCGTCCCAGTTTTGGCTGTAGCCAGCGTGGGCTGGAGGAGCAGACTTGCTCCTTGTGAGGGAGAAGAGGTGTGTGTGGGGAGGGTGTTCTGTGCGGGGGCATGCCCCCTCCCCCAAGAAGAGGTTCCACCCTCCCTCCGGGTAGAATTCTTCTTGGGGTGGTGGTGGCGGTGTAGCATGAGGTAGAAGAATGAGGTGTGCCAGAGTGAGGGTGTGCCTGGGTGGGCTGCATCCAGCATGAGCTGGAGGATCAGCTCCTAAGGGAGCTCCTGAAAAGACCTCCTCATTACCCTTCCTGCCTGAAGGGGGTGAATGAGGAGGAGGGAATCCTCTTTTTCCCACACCCCAGCATGAAAGTGGGGAGTGAAAGTGTGTGCGACACCGTTGTGTACGGGGGGGGGGGAACTAGCAGGTAATGGGCCCTGCTGGGGCACTCCATGAAGTCACCGTGAAGAGGATGATGAATGAGGGGGGAGCATGAGAGGGTGAAGGAGGGTGGGGGTGGGGTGTGAGGTTAGGGATTGCCCAGCTCCACCGCCCCAGCCTCACAGAAGAGGTTCCACCCTCAACTGGGTCGAACTCATCTTGTGGCCCAGGATGGTGGATCAGGGAGGAGCATCAGAGGGGAAAGGAGGGGGGCTCTGTGTGTGTATTGTGGTGTGTGCCCGATGGGACGGAGCCCATAGGAATCTGCTGGGGTTCCAACAGAGGAACCCTGACAGTGGGGCAGTCGAATTCTCCCCTCCCAAATCAAAATCGGCTCCTAAGAGCTCCTTAAAAAGCTGCTAAAAAGACCTCCTTGCCCTTCCTGGTGAAAGGGGCTGAAGGAGGGAATCCCAATCCTCTCTGGCCAGCCGACACCAAAGTGGAGGATGAATATTATATAATCTTCATAACACATGGTGCACTGCAAAAAAGAATTTGAAGGGGAAGGAAGTAGTATGTTTCCCCCTGGAGGAGTGGTTGGACTGGGAAAAATTGGTACCAAGCTGCAATTTAAGTGCAAACCAAGGGCTGCTGCTGCTGACTCGTCACTGCCACTACTGGCTGAGTTGCAGGCACATGGAACTGCCTGCATCTTGTCAGAATGGGCACAGGTACAGGGGAGTGAAGATAGCAGGAGACGATATCCAGGGGTTGGGCAATCAATCATCGAGCCCCACGTCAAGACTATCGCCCTCCATGAACCCAAGGAGGGGAAGGTTGGTCTTGAGAGAGACCAACTGTTCCACAGTCTTTGGGTCCATTTTGGAATCATGGGGGCTGACAATGTCACCTGCCACACTAAATACCCACTCCGATGATACACTCGTGGGAGGACACGAGATGTACACAATTATACCTTTGCAAGCATGGGCCACACCTGCATTTTCTGGGCCCAGTAGGCCAAGGGGTTGGTAGCAGCAGGGCAGGAGGGCTCGGCAAGATATTGTGACACAAATGTGTCGGCTATATTTTGGTGTTCTGGAACCCGCTCTCTGCCCACTGTCTCTTCCTTCACCATGGCCTCTAGGTCAGAAAACCACAAGGTGGATCTGACCTTACTTGCAACCTCTGACCCATGCAGGCCAGTGCAAGAGAGCACGCCTCACAGATGTCGAAGCAGGATCTTCAAGAGCGGGATCACCTGGCTCAGAGTGGCAAGCTCCGTGCTCAGCGGCCGCTGCCTGGTGAAATGGCTCTAGAACCTGCATAAGCTGCTCCACCACTGACCAGTCTCCCCCAGATAGTGGTGTTGCTCCAATGCTCTGCAACAGGCAAAGGGCATGCAGCACCTCATTCTGCTTCAGAAAACGTTGCAGCATCAAGAAGGTGGAGTTCCATCTTGTGGACACATCCTGTACCAACCAGTGAAGCGGGGAGGCCAACTCCTCCTGCTTCTCTCACAGCATCTGGCTGGCTGAAACTGACCAATGGAAGTATCTGCCGCTCTTCCGGGCAGTTTCAAGGAGTGTCTCCAAGCCCTTGGTTCCACTCAAGGCACCCTGAACCACAAGGTTTAGGTTTCAGGATGTCTGCACTGCAGTGAACATGAGTGTAGCCACCACGAATAATGGCTTCCATCCTCGACAGTTGAACACTGGCAGCAGACTCACCAATCCAGCATGTCATTCACCACTTCTAGGATATTGTCCTCTGTGTGTTGCTTGTCAAGAACCTGGGCATGCAACAATGCCCATCGATGCTGTCCAGATGACGCTACCCCCCCACCACTGTGCTGGTGACAGGGACTGGTGACATCTGCCACCAGTGTGTGGTCAACGATATATATGCATGGATCGCACTTTTGCTAGACCACAAGTCCGTGGTAAAATGTACCACAGGCCCCTCCATGTGGGAGAACTCTGCACGGAGCCAGGACCGCACCCTCCCGTACAGAGACAGGATAACCTTCATGCAGAAAGTTTTGTGGCAAGGGACTCTGTAACAGGGCTCCAGAAAATGAAGCAGCCATTGGAATCCAACATCCTCAACCATGTTGAATGGCCTCACATCCAGGGCAATCACCTCCCCAATTGCCTTGATGATGGCTGTAGACCATGGGTGGCTGGATGCAAATGACATCTTCTTTTCCCAGAGCGCAGTTACTGTGGGCTGGGACGAGGACTGTGATCATGATGAAGTGGGTCGAGAGGAGCGGCTAGCGCTCCTCCTCTGTAGGGACTGCGTGGTGGGGGTAGAACCATCACCAGATGGCCCAGAGGAGACAGTTGCAGCAGGAGAGGAAGAGGGTTGCTCCTTCGAACTCTCATCTGTACCCTCTGCAACTGGCACTGCCCCACGCTTTTGCTTGGGACAGCACTCCATAGGAGCATGTATGTTCTTGTGGTGCCATATCAAGTGACTGTGTAGGCCAGAGGTGTCATATCTCATTGGATCATTGCCACCACGACTGACCTTGGAATGACAATGCACGCGCACTACCTTTGAGGTATCTTCCGCCCAGATATCAAAGTGAGACCACAACCAAGATGCGATCTTGTTTTGTGCTGGTTCCTGGGAGGGCAGGAGCAGCACGACTGGTGGTTGACCTCTCAATGGCAGTGGTTGTAACACTGGAGGAAGGGGTGGTGGTGGTAGCTGGCACAGCAGTGTGTGTGGGTGCGGTGGGCGGGGACTGAGCTGGTGCGCTAGGATGCATGTCGGCAAGGGGAGAGGGTAGGGAAGCAGGCACGCTAGAATGTGTGTCAGAAGAGGGAGAGGGTGGGGGAGCTGGCGCGTGTGAGGGAAAGTGCATGTCTAGGGAGAGCTGGGCACTAGAAGGAGCAGCAGCAGCAGTGGAGGTAGCTGGTGTATGGTCTGCTGCACTAGCAGAGGAAGAAGGACCCCCCTTCTTCTTACCGCTAGTCAGCACCAAGGAAGAGGAAACACTCCTCCCCCCCCCCCCATCCCGGCCTCTTTGGGGCCTTAGAAACGCATCCAGAGTCCGTAAGCTTGGGTGTGGTTGAGACTTGTGTGCGGGAGGTTGAGGCCACAGGTGGCCCAACCTCAGGTCTTTTTGCGCCACACTGAGTGGGTTGCCTAGGAAGAAGCTGGCTTCTTCTGACACTCCCACGCATGGTCTGTTTCTTCTTTCCACGACCGCTCATACTGATATCCCAGTTGTGAAAAAGGAAGAGAGGACCACCGGCAACAGAGGATGGGGTGTGCTGATGTGTGAGTGGAGTGTGTGTGGCTGTGTGTACGGGCGGTCTAACTAACTAACTATGGGGTCTAACAAACTAACTACAGGGGGTCTAGCTAGGGGGGGTCTAACAAACTAACTAGGGTTAGGGGGTTGAAGGGTTTGGGTGTCTAAGTTGGGGGTCAGAGGGTCTGGGGGGATGGGACAAGGACTGGGGATTAGGGCCTAGAGGTCTGGGGGCTAGTGGTCAGATGGTTAGGGGTTGGAGGGCTATGGGTTAGAAGGTCTGGGGGGGATGGGGCAGGGACTGGTGATTAGGGGCTGGAGGACTATGGGTTGGAGGGTCTGGGGGCTAGGGGTCTGGGGGGATGGGGCAGTGTCTGGGGATTGAGGGCTATGGGGTTGGAGGGCTAGAAGCTAGGGGTTTCTGGGCTAGGGGTCTGGGGGCTATGGGATGGGGGGATGGAGCAGGGACTTGGGATTAGGGACTGGGTTTGCTGGGGATTGGGGTTGGAATGAGAGGTGTGGGTGTGGTGTGAAGGTGTCACCCAGCCGGGTACTTTACTTACGTGTCACATCCGACACGTCACCAACAGTCACCAAAACCAAATGCGCTCTGGTGGTTTAGGTTTTAAATAAAAGAGGAAATTTTAGAAACTGTGACCTGAGAGTGCAGTGCACCCTCCCCCCTGAGAAACAAAACAACACAATAGACAGTGGCCCCGAAAACCCAGGTCTTAGCAGCACCAACCTCACTGGCGCACCAAACAAACACAGCAGCAAAGCACACTGCTGCAAGACAGTGTCGGTGTGTTCCCCTGGTTAATGGCGCAATAAAGCCCCCCCACCCCCAATCTACAGCCTTGATAGATGTAGCAATGACCTGACAACAAACAAACAGAGCAGCACTACGTGCAATTATCCATAGACTTTTATGCTCGCTCCAGGAGTCCTTGAATAGGGGAAACGCACATAGGGTCTCCTCCATCCCAGCACCTGCGAGAGCACTGGCTCCGTGGGTCTCCTACAATAGTCCTTGACTCTAATCCCTTTGGCAGGAGGTCTCATCCCTTGGCCTTGGCATCCATCTTTGCTCTCTCCCCTTGACAGGTTTGCCTTGCGTTGTATTTGAGCTGCTGCTGTCAGCATCCTTGGGGGATGTTGCCAGTAATAGAAGCACAGCTCTGGGACCTGGCTTTCCCTCCTGCTCTTCCTATTGGTAAGGCTGTAGAGATGCAGCAAAAAATAAATAAAATAAAAGACCCAAAGGCAATACACACACTGTTTTTATTCTCTTGTTGCAGAAAATAACGTAACTCGGATTATTTTTAGCGAAGTGACAGAAAAATAACCAGATTCTTTTAAAAAGGCAGCACAGTATTTGCCACTGAAATGCAATTGGCCTGCTTTACCTAGCTACAGTAGGTTACAAAGCCCCAGCGGCTTTGATTTCTCAAGTTTGGGCCAGGAGGCAACCAAAAATAGAGCAAAAGAGTAAATCATGATTTAGACATTTTAGGGTAAAGTGCAAAAATTAGAACTGGCATGACAAAACCTGGCACCTCAGAGGAGCGTATCCTGCCCCTCTGCCTGAGTCTAATGATTTGTGAGAGGCGAGGCCTTTAACAGAGGGGGTTACACAGCTCTTGCGGTGTTACGTGCAATTACCTTTTACTGCTTAGACAAACTGCTAGAGCATTAACCCAACCTTTTGCACATAACGTTCCAGATGCATGTTCCCTTTGAAAGGGCCCATAACTAAGTTACTTATTTATAGCCATGTGCAACACAACGCATCCAAAAAGAAGTCAGAATTTAGCGCCATTGGCTAAGAGAATGCTTTTAAAGTCTAGCGCTCAGCAGGTTACGGGACTGCAGAGAGGATCTCGAAGTGTTTTTCTTTTTCAGACTTGGCAATAAATTTTCTTGACATCCCGTTATAATTTTATGAGCAGGTACATATTGTTGCATCATGTTTGTCCCTGGAAAAGTCCTTCTGGGAAAAGGAGCACAAGTCTGACTTTGTAGGGGTTCACCTGCTTTCTGGCATCATGGATAAAATGGGTTGCTTTCTATTTTAAGTAACTGTGGTGGCTAGGATTCTGCCAAAGGATGTTGTGAAGGCCAAAAGCATAGCTGAGTTTTAAAAAGGATTGGATAAGTTCTTAAAGGACAGGTCATTCCATTTTAACCTGCTCTGTTCTTCTCTGAAGCGGCTGAAGGTGATGTGTCAGAGACAGGATACTGGGCTAAATGGGCTCTTAGTCTGACCCAGTATGGCACATTTTAAAATATAGTTTTCAAAACTGTGTAAAGGAGTTAAGTGCCTTTCATTTGCTCTTATTCAGTGGAACCTGGAGGTGAAATCCTAGCTGCTGTCTTTATTTTTGTTGACAGGTTGCTTTCTCCTTGTAGAGGCATGGTGGTTAAGTGGTGAAGGTACTCGACATCCCTGAAGGCTCTGGGCTCAAGTCCTGCTTGGTTTCTCACTGGATGTCCATCTCCAGTATGAATGGGTACGTGATGAATGTCTCAGCTATGAATGGGTACGTGAGCCACTGGTTTGTGGAAGTCAAAGGTTGGTCATACATGGTGCTGGCCACATCAGGGAGTAGCAGTTAACTAATTGCAGTACCAGATCTTGGGTCTTGAATTGGTCTTCAAGGTCACAGTGCCTTCCAGCAAGTGGCTATCGGCGGCAGCAGCTCTGACTTTTAAGAACATAAGAAATGCCATACTTGGATGAACCAGTGGTCACCCACCTAACCTTAATAGCCTGTCTCCCGAGAGTGGTCAGCTTTAGTTTCTTTAGAAAAGTGCACAACCAGGAATAATGGAGGGATTCATGTCCTGCTATTTTTTCCCAGCAGAGGTCTCATCCCCTGACCGACTTGACTATTTATTTGTTTGTTCGTGTATTTATTTCCTTATATTTATATGTCGCCCCCCCATGCCTACGGCATAATAGTCATTTATGGGCCAACCCTCTAAGAATGTATCCACTCCCTTTTTGAACTCCCTTATGTTGTTTATTGCCCTTTACAACATCCTGCAGTAATGATTTCCACAGCTGAATTGTCCATTGAGTGAAAAAAAATTCTTATTTATTTTAAATATGCTACTAGGTAGTTTCATACCTAGCGGAACTTGGTGTAGTATTTTAGGTAAGTAACCGCTACTTTCTTACTTGTTCCACACCACTCATGATTTTGTAAATTTCTATTTCTCTTCTCTAAGCAGAAAAGCCATGAATTAGTGAGCTTCTCCTTGCATACAAACCATTCCAAGCTTTTGATAATCTTTACCCTTCTCTGCACCTTTTCCAGTGCTATGATGTCCTTTTTTAGATGGGGCAACCTGATCTACACACAATACTCAAGGTGTGGGTGCAACGTAGATTTATATAGTGGCATTAGGATATTTTTCATTTTATTTTCTATTCCTTTCTTAATAATAATAATAATAATTATTATTATTATTATTATTTTATTTATATAGCCCCCCCCCCCAATGCCTTGCATGGCACTCAGAGTGCTTTACAGAATATAAAACAATATAAAAGTATAAAACAATTTAAAACAGTAATAAAATACTTTAAGATAGGGGAAGGAAAAAGGGAGGACAGAGTACACTGAAGGGAACCAGCAATGAATCCTAAAAGCACTTAGAAAATAGATGTGTGTTAGGTGCTTTTTAAAGGTACGGAGGGAGGAACGGAGACAGGCATCAGGAGGGAGTGAGTTCTGCACCAAGGGGCCCGCCACAGCTAAAGCCCGATCATCCACTGACTTAATGTGCAATGGTGGAATCCCCAAACAGCGGGTGGTTCCTCAGCGCAGATACCCATCAGTATGAGATTCCAGAAGTAGGTCTTGAATATAACCAGGACCTAAACCATTCAGGGCCTTAAAAACCAGCAGCACAATCTTAAACTCAACCCATCACTCCACAGCAGCCAATGCAGAGAACCTAGGGCGGGCGTAATATGATCATGACTGCCCAAACCAGTAAGCAGCCACGCTGTTGTGTTCTGAACAAGCTGCAAGCGACAGATAAGCACTGCCAGTAGCCTGTAGAAGAGGGAATTACAAAAATCAAGCCTTGAAGTCACCAGGGCATGGTCACTCTGGAATAACTAAGGGTGTAACCTAAGCAAATTGCATGGTTGAAAAAAGCATTTCGGAACCACGTCCAACACCTGGGTTTTCATGGACAGAACATGGTAAAAAAGACACCTAATTCTTGCAATGCAATTCTTAGCATTCTGCATGCCTGTTGACCATTGCTGCTCATTGAGCTGATGCTTTCAATTAACCATCCACAATGACGCCAACATCTTTTTATTGGGTGGTAACTCCTAATTTAGAACCCAACTCTGTGTATGTATATTTATGATTATTTTTCCCTATCTGCATCTCCTTACACTTACCAACTTGAATTTCACCTGACATTTCATTGCTCAGACTCAGTCGTGCAAGATCCTTCTGTAACTCGGTGCAGTCTACTTTGGACTTAACTATCTTGGACTTAACTAATCCGAATGAATATATTAATTCCTGTCTCTGAAAATCATCTACCAGATGTTATAAGACATTGAGTGCTCTGTACCTACCAGAATCAGTTGCTCTGGTTGCTTTTCTGTTGCTCCCATTGCACCTAACATTGCAACCTGCAAAGTGCAAGCCTTTGTCAGTAGCTGTGGTTTTATAAGAGGGGCTGCAGACTAAGCAAGATTCCAGGTTGGTTTTATGGAACGGTATGAGAAACATTAGCTACTAAGAACATAACAAGTACCATAGTGGGTCAGACCAATGGTCCATCTACCCCAGGATCTTGTCTATTATAGTGGTCATATTTGGTCACTTCAGATAAGTATGCAACTGATCTCAATGGAGTGATCCGTTCCCTGCTGTTTACTCCCAGATACCAATAGTCAGAGGTTTACATCCTTGACTAATTTTACTTATAACCATTTATGGACTTATTATCCAAGAACTTATCTCAAAAGTATTTTACACAAATTCAGTACTTAAAAGTATTTGACACAGTGGGTGTAAAGTAAACAGACAGACGTCAGCTCTGGGAGTGGCCTCATCAGCTTGCTTCACCCCTGGTTTGGCCCGCCTGCCTAAAAGTGGCCCGGCAGATGTGGAAGTGGAGCAGGCCAAGCATGCTTCAGGGAAGCCCCACTTGTGGCACCCTGGAACATCCCAGAGTGCTGCCAGCAGAGTGGGTTGCCCAAACCCGGGGCACCAGCCTGGAGTGGAGCTGCTGTCAATCTGCTTGGTGAACTCTCACTGCAGTTCCACTCACAGCTGGCCATTGCCCTGGCAACACCATTGAGTAGGTCTGTAGCGACACTGGCTATTCCCGTTCTGCAATTCCATTCCGCTGGAACGGTAGCAGTCTTCTCTTTCTGGCGGTTTTTCGATGTTGCCGCATTGCTTGCTGCACGGTAATGGCTCATGCAATTTTCTGCTTCAGCTGATGTGTCCCAGCTGATCTTGTTTACTGCCATATTTCCTGCTGGAGCAGTAAACGAAACCATATTTCCAGCGGAATACTGAAACAGCGGTAAAACGGCCGCCGTGCAAAATCAATGCCATGTGTGCCAAAGCTTAAAAGCTACAATAACAAGGAATTCATTATCCTTTCACGGCCTCTTCTACCTCCCCTTTCCCCCCGCCTCAGGACCATCCCCAGACCAAGGGGTGTATGGGAGACTAGGATTTGGGAAAACAAAGTTTTGCTTAGAAAGAAAGCAAACAAATACATAAAACATTTATTAGGGAAGTCTTGAGAGACAAACAATAAGCTGAGAGATTGGAACCCCTGGGTCAATAGGCTGGGGAGAGATTGTCTGTTTCAGGCTGTCTCAGAATCTGGATTACATTGTGATTTAATGAACTCTTCCCACCTTCATTATTAACAGTTTGGGACTCTCCCAGTTGTGAGAATGGGAGGAGTCACTTGAAGAAGAACAGAAGGTTGCTACCTTGTAAACAAGTTGCTTCAAGATGGCTGTTTCATTCTCACAACACCCACCCATCCAGCCCCACAATGGAATTTGGGGTTGGAAGGAAATGACAGTTGAAAAGGGGAGTGCATTACATAGGCTGGGGAGTCACATGGTAATTTTTAAAAATATGGCTAGGGAATGTTTGACGCATGAAGGGCGTGAATGCACAACCCAGTTGTGAGAATGGTTGGAGCCATCTCGAAGAACCTTGTTTACAAGGTAGCAACCTTCTGATCAATTAGAAAAATTGGGCAAGATGGCAGGGACGGATCCACCGGGGTGGCTAACTGGTCTCCAGCTCCCTCATTGGACAGCTTTGGTTAGACCAGCCCCATCATATCATGGTTGGGGGCGGGGCTGGCAGCATACTAAGGAGGAAGCAGCTTTCCTTTCTTAGCTCCAGCTGCTCTACTGACTGCACAGTCTGCTTTGGTAAGTAAAGGGGAGGGGGTGCTGAGGACTTTCAATGGGGGACTCTGCTGCTGCAGCTCTGCTACAATTGCTGGAGATCCAGGCTTTGATCCCTGGATCCACGCCGCTGCAGCAGTGGGTGGGAGGGGTGGGGTGGCAGAGAAGCTTACAGGGCTGGGTGGGGGCAAAGACAATCCCCCTAGACCTCCAGCCCCTGCCTGGTATCCCCACCTGGGGGGATTTATTTATTTATTTATTTAAAATTTATATCCCACTCCTCCTGCCCACAGGGCAGCCTGGGGCAGTGAACAGCACTCAATAAAGCAATATAAAAATTTTAAAACAATTAAAACCCACGGATGATCCCACGGATGATCTTAAGGGTCACATGGGCACATGGGGAGTGATGCGGTCCCGCAGATAAGCAGGGCCCAGGCCGTGAAGGGCATTAAAGGTTAAAACCAGCATCTTGAACCTGGCCCGGTGCTTTATAGGCAGCCAGTGCAGAGCCCGGAGCACTGGTGTCATGCTCCCTGCGACCCGCGCCCGCCAGGAGATGGGCCGTGGCATTCTGCATCAGATGCAGCCTCCAGACCAGCTTCTCGGGCAGCCCCACGTAGAGCATGTTGCAGTAATCCAGCCTCGAGGTGATGAAGGCATGGATGACCGTGGCGAGGTCGGAGTCTGAGAGATATGGACGAAGCCGCCGGACAAGATGTAACTGCCGAAATGCACTCCCCACCACGGCCACAACCTGAGATTCCAAGCTGAGCTGCGAATCAAGGAGCACACCCAGACTCCGCACTTGAGACACCATGGGGGGGCGAACCCCCCCAACAAGAGGAGATTCAACCACCCCCAGGCTCCCCAAGCCCTCGCCCACCAACATCACCTCCGTCTTGTCAGGATTCAGTTGCAGATGGCTCAACCTCATCCAAGCCCCCACAGCTGACAGGCACTGGGAAAATAAGGAGACTGCATGGCCTGGGTCGGTGGAAAAGGAGAGGTAGAGCTGAGTGTCATCAGCATACTGATGACACTGCATGCCCTGAAACCCCCTCACGATCTCCCCTAACGGCTGCATATAGATGTTAAACAAGAGGGGGGACAGAATGGCACCCTGCGGGACTCCACACGCGAGGTCCCGGGGGGAAGACGTACACTCCCCCAAGACCACCCGGTGAGTTCTCCCGGCCAGGAATGAACGAAACCAGTCCAAGACCGTTCCGCCAATTCCAGCACGGTCCCGCAGGCGAGTCACCAACACCTCATGATCGACTGTGTCGAATGCAGCCGAAAGGTCTAGCAGGACCAGTAAGGTCTGACGACCCTGGTCCAACGCCAGACGGAGATCGTCAACCAAGGCCACCAATGCCGTCTCCGTACCATACCCAGGCCGAAACCCAGACTGGGAGGGATCAAGGAAACCGATGTGGTCCAGATGCTCCTGGAGCTGTCGTGCCACAGCCCGTTCAATAATCTTCCCTAAAAAGGGAAGATTAGAGACCGGCCGATAACTGGCAGGAGCATCAGCGTCAAGAGATGGTTTCTTGAGCAGGGGTCTAACCACAGCCTCTTTTAGGCAGTCAGGCACCCTGCCCTCCCGAAGGGAGGCACCAACCACCCCAGCCAACAACGGCCGTAACGTCTCCTGGCTGGCTTTCACCAGCCAGGACGGGCATGGATCTTGCTCACAAGTAGTGGCACGAACAGATCCCAACAAGGAATCCACATCGGCAGGCGACACCATCTGAAACCGATCCCACAAAACAGGACAGGACGGGGCATCCATAGCCCCAAGATGATCCTCTGCAATAACTGTGGTGCCGAAATCGTGGCGGATGCGAGCGATCTTATCTACAAAGTACTCGATAAACCGGTCACAGCGGTCACTGGATTGCTCCAGGTCCAGGCGGAGGCAGGCAGGACTGACCAAGCCTTTCACCACCCGGAAAAGCTCCGCTGGACGTGACTTTGCAGATGCAATAAGAGCAGCAAAGAACTGCTTCTTTGCTGCCTGCACCGCCACAGCATAAGCCTTTAAACTGCTCTTATGCTGCGATCGATCATACTGGTCGCGAGTCCGGCGCCACCGTCGCTCTAACCGCCTGCTCTCCCGCTTCAAACACCGCAGACCCTCAGTAAACCAAGGAGACCTGCGGGAGACTCGAGAGGGCAGCGGACGCCTGGGAGCCACCCTGTCTATGGTCTCGGCCAACAAGGTGTTCCAGAAGGCTACGAGATCATCGACAGAGCGGGTGTCAAGGTCCAGGGGAAACTCCCCCAGAGCATTCCGGAACCGATCCGGTTCCATAAGTCTCCGGGGGCGGACCGATCTAATAGGTCCTGCACCCTGCCGGGGGCTATCATGCGCCAGGATGCACGCCTTAAGGAGGTAATGGTCAGACCATGACAAAGGCTCTACCCCCTTAACTCCTACTAACTGACCCCCCGCCTCAAGGCCGGTGCAGAAAACCAAATCCAGTGTATGTTCCTCCTCATGTGTGGGGCCACAGATGATTTGGGACAGGCCCATGGTTGTCATGGAGGCCATGAACTCATGCCTTGCTCCTCCAAGATCGGTGTCAGTGTGGATGGGAGGGGTTTTTTATTCAGAAGGGAAGGAAGCGGTTTATTTGTACTTACAATGGAGGGTGGGTCCGACCATCTCCACCGCTGCTGCTGCCGCCCTCCACACTGCACTGGGCCCTTTCTTGGGCCTCCAGTTTAAAAGAACCCCCCCCCCCCCATCCATCTGTGTGCCCTTTTTTAAGATGGCGACTGCAGGGCTGAGCAGCTCTGCTGGGCCAGGTGAGCCACGTGAGTGCTGCTGCCGCTCCCCACAGCCATGGAAGGCTGCCCCCCCCGAGCTTGAGGGAGCTCACCACTGGGGCTCCCCGGGCCTGCCGCAGCGGTGATAATGGGGGGGGGCAGAGCAGCTACAGGGTGCCTAGCACCCATGTGGCTCACCCGGGTGGGGGCCCAATCCCATGTGGGTGCTGCTGTTGCTCCCCCACTGCCATACAAGGGAGCCCAGCACCAGGGCACATTGCATGTGGTTTCCCCCCCCCCCCCGGGCAGGTGGCCACCGTGGTGGCGATTGTAGAAGGGGGGCAGAGTTGGTGTTTTGTTCCCTGCTGCTGATGGTAAGGATGCCCTCTTCCCCACCCCCCAACCTGGAGAGAGCCTCTTGGGGCACATTAGGAACAGTGCCCCCATCCTCCGAGCTGGAGGAAGTCATCTGGGGCACATTTTTTGGGGGGAGAGGGGCGGGTGGCTGCTGGAGAATCTGGTTAGGAGGATGGGGAAGGGTGTGCCACGCAGGGGCTTGGTAAACAGTGGTCAAGCCCACCTGTCACTGGACCCCCAGAGCAAACTCCACCCCAGACACCATACCTGGGGACAACCCTTACAAATCTGGAAAGTTAGATTTTTAAATATAACCTCATTACTGAATTTCCTTGACCTTTATTATGCATAGAAAGAGGTTATTTTGGTAACTTTGCCTTGATTGTTATTTACTCAGCAGCTAAGACTAGTTCCCTAGTCAAGGGTGAAGCTGCCACGTAGGGATGGGCGAATGCGGTTTGGAAGTTCGGAGTTCGGACCGAACTCGATCAGTTCAGTCGACTGAACTGAACTCGATTTTCGAACTGAACCAAACCGTATTTCCGAACTCGGTTCTGTTCGCCCATCCCTATAAGACAATATTCCATTTAGTTCAATGGGGTTTGAATTTCTGAACTCTGTTTGGAAGTTCGGACTTCGGACCAAACTCAAATAGTGTGGTCGACCGAATTGAACTCGATTTTCGAACCGAACCGAATTTCCGAACTCGGTTCTGTTCACCCATCCCTACTGCCATGGTGTTTGCTTGCCAGTGGGTGGGGATGGAGGCGGGGCCTGGTCACTTTGGACTTCAGCCCCCCCCCATTCACATCACTTCCAGATCTGCCCCTGAAGACGCGTAGCACTAGCAAAGGCTGCCTCCCTGCAACTTGAAGTTGCGGCCAGGCAACACAGCAGGTGGGGGATGGGAGGGAAGGGGTGAAAGTTTAACTTAAGAAAGAAAGCATTTAGCCTCAGGCAGTAGAGAACAATGGGCATGCATTTCCACACATCTGCAAGCAGGGGCATCACAGGAGATTGCCCCCCAATTGAAAGTGAAACATTTAAATTCAAAAGGAGGGTGGACTGAAACTTATTTCTGAACCAATCAAATTGAATGGTGGTGGTGGGGTGTTGCAACTCCATATGGCAAGTTTCCACTGGAAAAGTTTCCAGCGGAAAAATTCAACCTTGTCTATGGAAAGAGCATGCAGCAGCTGTGGAAAGCTGCAAACGCGGCTAGGAAAAGCTTTTCTCTGCCATGCCACTCTGAGTGCAAGAGTGCTTTCCATCATAAAATCTTGCCATGACAGTATACCGTTTCAGTCCTACCATAGAGTTGTGGGCACCAGCCTAGAGCGTTGGGTGATATCCCACAACTCTATGGTGTGTATATAGGAGGGGATGCTGCGTGGGCAGACCATGGGCAGGGGAACCCGCTGGGTCCGTCTAAAATGGGTCCAGACAGGGCTGGGAGTGGGCGGACATGGGGTGGACCCCTGAACAACTGAGTGGATGGACTGCCCCCACGTCCGTCTAAAAACACCCAATGACTCAAACAGTCCAACCCACCCAAAAGTTAGGTGCAAAGCACTACAAGATCTCTAAGGACCAGAAAGTGGCCGGGACCTTGGTTTGATGTTTCCTTCCAAGAAGTGATGCAGCCTTATTACTATTGGTCTGGTATTCCCCGAGAAGAGAGTGTACCATCCACCAAGTAACTAGCACCTCATTTTGCAGGAGTTTTGCGTATGAATGCAACCAGATCTGGCCACATGAATCGGATGTGAGATCACAGCTCAAGGTGAATTGACCACAGACTTTCCATGCAAAGTGTTTATTACTGTTGGTCTGATATACCCTAGAAGAGTGTGTGCCAACCACCAAGTAACCAGCACCACATCCTGAAGCAATTTATTGCTGCTCAAAGGTTAGCATCCATAACCATACCCTCTGCACCTATTTGTGTAAACTTGATATATGCCATTTCCTTTCCTGCTAAAATAAATCAATAGAGAGAGAGAGAGGATGCTGTGTGGAAACTAGTTACATACCAAAGGCAATCACACAACGTGGAGTCTGGTTTCTTCGTACTGAGCAGCAAAAAAATAATCAAAAAAATAAACGCTCACAAATATGTTTATGGAAACAGGTGAGAAAAACAGCTGGTTGGTCAAATAAGAAACAACATGCTTGACTCTGCAAGGGTGGGCATTCAGCTGGTCTTCATGTTGCTTGCAAAGGGAGAAGCTTGGGAGATGTTTGAAGATGCAGGTGTCCAAATATTCTCGCCAGGGTTGAAGGATCATTTGAAGTCTTCTTCCCCCTCCAGACCAATGGTTTTACTCACCACCTTTCAGCACATATAATATGTTGCCTTGTTGGAAACATACAGTGTGATTCCCAGAGATGACATCTGATGCTAATAACTGGTACTGGAAGGTGTGTTGTGTAATGTTGGTTTGGGAAGCACAGGTCCGATGAGGCTTTAAGACCCAATTTAGGTTTTTGTACATCCTAATGTGGGGTGGTACCATAGAGAATGGGGCAGGCAGCAGCAACATATGGCTGTGGTTGCAAACTTCATCAACGATTAAAGATGTTTGACCTTGGGGGGGTCAATGCTTTGCTTAAATTTGGACTTAGTTTGCACATCTCTTCCATCTGCACAAGAGGTCTAACCTTGTCTTCACACAGAGAAATGTATGCGCGCACAGTCTGAATTCATGGGTCTAGACTTCGTTGCACCACCTCATCTTTGGTCTTGGCAGCGGGTGGTGGTAGACACACATTTCTCCTGGATGTTTGCTGTAACATCCAGAACTTTGTGTGTCTAAATCACTCATCCAGATCTTAAACATCCGGATCTTTGAACTTCTGCGTGAAACTTCTCCCAGAACTTTTGTGTGTAAAAGGTTCTCCTGGTAAACTGCTTTGCTCCAGGAAGCTGTGGTCACTTGGTTTCCAATATGGCAGCCTGTCACGTTTACAGGTGCGGCTACTTTAGGCTGCCTCAGGGCAGTGTTTGTGCCCTGAGGCACAAGAATGTGTGTGTGAAGAATGCATCTGGAGCTTACTTGTGGACTTGTAAACCCAGAAGACTGAAACATCCGGAACTTTAACTTGTGTCTAAAAATTCCCAGTATCTGATGCCCATGAGGCAAAATCCGTGAGACCGAAGGCAAATATTAAATGAGATATGTCATGCAGCTGTTTTTTTCCTGCTGAGTGTTGGCTCCATTACACAGAGGGGGAAAAAACAACCCACCTCAACAAAACATACACACCTGTGGAGTCCTGGTCTCTAGAGATTCACAGGACATTATTCTCCTGCATAAGCTAAAAAGAGGTCTCTGTTGGTGATGGAAAGATCCCAGCCAGCCAACACAGTACAACATTTTTACACTAACAGAGAGTATCCACTCATTCTCCCAGTGGGAATATGGAATATCTTTCTGTTGCAAACTGGCCCGGTCCCTCACTGAAACTGGTGCAAGTTAACACATACCTTCCATCACTCCTGGAAAAGTTGTCTCTCTAATCTTGGTGTTCCATAGCAATAAACTATCCACTGGCTGCATTTTGGGACTTCTGGGGAGACGGACAATACCTCATGTAGACTGGCATTCTCCATAAAGAACTTGGGCATCAAGAACTTGGGTGTCATTTTTGACCGCAATCAACCCTTGAAAATCCAGGTGACTGACGTGGTTTGGAAATGCTTTTTTAACTACACAATGTGTGTCACTTACACCCTTATTTATCTCAGGCTGACCTTGCCACAGTCACCCATGCCCTGATGAATGAGGCTTGATTTTTGTAATTCCCTCTTTTATGGCCACAGTGCTTATCTGTTGCTTGCAGCTTGTTCTGAACATGGCAGCGCAGTTTCTTACTGGTTTGGGCAGCTGTGATCATATTATGCCTGCCCGGCAATTCTCTGCACTGGTTGCCTGTGGAGTGATGGATGGAGTTTAAGACTGCGCTGCTGGTTTTTAGGGCCCTGAATGGTTTGGACCCTGGCTATGTTCAAGATCTGCTTCTGGAGCCTCACGCTGATGAGTATTTGCGCACATTAGCCGCCTGTTGTTTGGGACTTCCACCATCGCGTCTTAAGTCAGTGGGCGATAGAGCTTTTGCTGTGGCGGGCCTCTCGGTGTGCTCCCTCCTTATCTTTAAAAAGCACCTGAAAACACATTTATTTTCGAGATGCTTTTAGGATCCACCGCCAGTTCCCTCAATATATTCTCTCTTCCCTTTTTCCTTCCCCTATTTGAAGGTCTTTTATTGTCTTAAATTGTTTTATACTGTTTATATTTTATACTTACATAATGTAAAGTGCTCTGAGTGCCATGAAAGGCAGGGGGCACTATTATTATTATTATTTATTATTATTATTATTCCCCAGGAATAGTCTCTTGCGTGGGTGTACTTGGTCGCACTCCCTCTCTTTCTCTCTCCCCTCCCCCCCCCCTCCAAATTCAGAGTGTGTGTGGCTGCTGTGCTGGTCCAAAGTGATAGATGTGGAGACACAGTAGTTTGAATGTTATCTTTTATTGGACCAACTATCGTTGGTGGCGATGTGCAAGTTTTTGGACCTCACGGGGTCTTTTCTCAGACAAGTAGGAGTCAGAACTGAAGATGGGGGGTGGAGGTAAAACAAAGTAGGTGATAAATGAACCATAGTAAGAGAAGGTGAGAACGGGGAGATAAGCAATAAAAAGGGGAAGAGTGCGAAGGGAGGGTGGGGTATACTGGAAGATACAGGAAGGTAGTGAGTGAATAGGCACTAGAAATAAGGTGTGACTAGAACTGAAGATAAGCAAAGCACAGTGGGGGATGTAATAGACAAAGGCAACGGAAGGAGGGGGGGGAAGGTGAGAGACTGGAGAAGGGTGTGGTGCAAAGGGATGGGGGAATGCAAAAGAAGGTTACAGAAATATATACAGATGGATTTATAAAATACAGTAATGGCTAGTGTAGAAAGAAAATGGTACACAGCAGCAATGAAAGACCATGTGAACAGTAGATATAACAAAAGTTAAATATGCAGTAAACTGTCTGAAGTCGACACGGTTTTGTAGTGGCTAGAGAAGTTTAGGTCTTTGTTAAGTCCATTGTTTTTGGTGTCATAAGTTTATGAATTTTTTGTTCCCAGGTTTCCTTTGAAGATGAGGACTAGGAGAGGAAATTGGAGATACAGTGCTCCTGCTGAGAAAGAGACTGCCCATTGTAGAGTCAGTAACTTGGTTAGCAATGGTATGTGTCTGTGAATTCATACACAAGTGAAGTGATTTGTTTGACCAGCGTAGTTCCTATGCTGGCATTTGGAACGCTGAATGGAAGGACGCTGTATTTTGGGATTTACAGCTTATGGCGGACAGTCACTTTTCCCAGCATGACCACTCTATCTTGGTTGGATTGTGAGTTGCCTTGAGCCTTGTGGAAAGTGCAGTGTAAAAATTTGAAAAATAAGTAAATAAAGGTAACCTGCACGATACCCTCAGAAGACAGGCTGTGTTGATAGCCAGAACTGTGTTGATGGCCTGGGTCAACATAGCATACCACAAATCAACCAGGGCATTGACAGAGAGGCTGTCAAGGCCAGCGTGTAAATCCCATGCACAGTTCTGGAAACCTATTGGATACATCAGTCTCTGGGGCTCGATCATCCTAACTGATCCACCATCTCAATGGGGGAAAGGAGAGCAGGAATCTAGGCCCTCAGAAGGTAATGATCTGATCATTAGAATGAATGACCCATTGAAATGAATGACGGGTTAATTTCCTATTGTAGTCAATGGAAAAATATGGATCCCTAAATACAGAAATCTGTAATGATGCTGTGAATTTAGGATGAATCCATAACTGCCGTTTTTGGACAGTTATGAATTAATCCGAATCCATAATGCCCATCCCTTGTAACTAGATGAACTTCTCAAACACACAGTAACAGTGGGAAGAGGGGTTACATATGGGGATTTATAATGGCAGAAGCTTTGCAGTCCTAAATACGGAGAGGCTACTGCCACCCAGTTATATAGGAACAGACAGTGGCACCCAACTAATATTGCTATAGGAATCCTCACCTGGGATATCTTAGGCAGTTTTGGTCACCACACTTCAAGAAGGATGTAGACAAATTAGAGAAGATTCAAAGGAAAGAAAGTAAGATGATAAAGGGGCAGGGAGATGATCCATACAAAGAAAAGCTGAAAGAAATAGGGTATGTTCTGCGTAGAGAAAAGAAGGCAGTTTTCAAATATCTAAAAGGATGCCATAAAAAAAGATGGTCAACATTTGTTCTCCGCTGTCACAGAAGACCGAACAAAAGAGAATGGGTTTCCTAACTGTAAGAACTGCTTGGCAATGGAGGTTGTGGAATCACTTTGCTGGGATGTTTTCAAGTCCAGCAGGGCACACATCTGTCCATGATGCTGTAAGTAGAGGATATCCTTCCTTGGGGTGGGAGTTGGAGTAGATGACCCTTGAGGTCTCTTGCAACCCTATGATTGTATTTCTTGACCTTTCCCATCCTTTAACAATGCTACCTTAACGTTTCACAGTGATAGGCTAGGATTCCCAACCTTCTTGGACCAGCTGATGTTGTCAACGCTCAACGTTTCTCATCGTGTGCCTTTATCATCGAAGGAGAGGATGAGTGGTGGTGATGAACAACAAATTACACGGTTCCGTAGAGCCAACTAGGATCTACTTTACATTGTCTCCGGTCCAGGATCACAATTTGGGAACCACAGTCAGAGACTCAAATCCTGAGGTCCTTGTTAATTGTCTGAATGAGGTTAAAGGTGTGTGAGTAGATGCCAGACCTAATAAAGGAGCACAGTCTTTGATTCATTATCGGTCTTTCAGGTGTGACTCTTCTCCCATTGAAATCTATAGCAAGAATTCTCGCTGTCTCCAACTGGTACTGGATCATGCCCATGATACCTTTTGGTGCGTGGCTTGTAAAATCAATTGCAGATGAAATGTGCTGTGTTGTTTCTCCCTGCTTTTGTTCATGGTGGAGGTGCTTTGGTAGCACGTGCTAATATATGTTTATACTGAGCCTCTAAGGGCCAAGGCTGAGTGATCAGGGACAGCAGAGCACTCTAGAAGCGCAGAATATGGAAGAGAACCAACCAAGTCTGAGTGCTTTAGTACCTATCAATATTTAATACGTACACTGCTGGGCCTGTTCTCCCCTCAGTGGGCCTTGAATTTCGCATTGTTTGCCGCAACAATGGTTTTTCTATTGCTAGGGTTTTCTGCAGGTGACTATTTTGCGAGCCAAAAATCTGACCCATTAAAGTCGAGTGATTTGATAATGGCAGTTGGATTGATCTGAAAGTGTCCTGAAGACTATTCTCCCATCTAACCCTTTTTTTTTCAGTTGACACAAGAACCACTAGATGTCACTGTTGCATCTCTTTGATGAAGTTAAAATAATATTTACCTGGCAGTAAATATCCTGACTCATAAGGAAGTTGGGCTATAAAAGTGGTGGAGAGTTTGGAATGTTTCCAGTTGTTTTTTGGTATTTTTTTTTTTTAAAGAAAACCTGTTTTTAAAACTAAAAATATTGGATTGTAGATCAGAACAGTCATTTATCAAATAATTTTGCTTTATATTTGAAAAGAGGAAAAATATTTTTATACCAAGGAAAGCAATGCAGCCTGCAGCTCTGAGAGTGTGAACCTTAGGACAATAACCTGATCAAAAGATAATGCAGTTTTAGAGAAATGGCATTAGTTATCTAGAGCAATGGTTCCTGACGCCATGGTAAGTGGTCTGCAGCTGGACCATGGTACAGGTTTTGGCCACTGGCTACAGAAAAGCAGGCTTTGGCCTGGGTTGCTTCTGCAGACATTTCCTGGGTGTGGTGTGCACACATGCATAACGGACCATTCCCTCATTCCTGCAGAGATTTCCACGATGCTGGTGGGGATTGACGCTGCCTGCCTTGCATAGATGCAACTAGGATTGCCATTTTCCTCTGGGAAGAAACCCAAAGGGGGCGGGACTGTCTCAGAGGGGGCAGGGCAAAAGGTTGCCACACCCCTTTCTGATGTAGCCCCACCCATCCTGGAGTGTTGTGAAGTCTTGATGCCCTGCATTGGAAGGGCCAGGACACAGGGGCTGTCAAACCCTTTCTAATGGAATCCTGCCCCTTGAGGATCAGCTTGACATGTTCCATAGGGGTGGAGCCCCATCAGAAGGAGCCAGGAAGGTCCCTATAGCCAGCTTTCTTTCTGATGTGGCCACCTGATGAAGCTCTGATTCTCTAGGCTAGCCATGGGCACCCCTGGCTGACCTGGGACTTCTCTTGGAGCCCAAAAACACCTGGAGTCTCCAGATGAAATTCGGAGAGGTGGCAACCCTAGATGTAATTTATTTATTTATTTCGATTTTTATCCTGCCGCTCAGGGCGGCTTACACAAAATCCTTGAATACAAAATACAAACATAAAAACAAGCCCCCATCCCCATACAATGCCCCCAATGCATCCTCCCCCGTAGTTAATGCCCCCGCCCCCCCAATTCAGTCCCCGCTGCCAAAAGCCCGACGGAACAGAATAGTCTTAAGTTGCCTCCGGAAGGCCTCCAGGCTTGGACGCAGACGGACCTTCTGGGAGAGGGAGTTTCACAGAAAAGGTGCAACAGCCAATAATGCCCTCCTCATAGTTGAGACCTGGCAAAAAATTGGAGTCTCCAGGACGGCGCCCTCAGCTATTGTAGGGGTCGCGACAGGACATGGGGAGCCAGGCGATTTCTCGGATATAAATGGGACCCAGGCCATTTAAGGCTTTACCAGCACCTTAAATTGGGCCCGGAAGGCTATTGGCAGCCAGTGCAGCAAACAGAGCACTGGTGTCGTGTGTTCACGGTGACCCGTCCCCATAAGGAGGCGAGCCGCCACATTCTGCATCAGCTACAGCCTCCGAACATCACCAAGGGCAGCCCCATGTAGAGCGCATTGCAGTAGTCTAGCCTCAAGGTGATGAAAGCATGGATGACAGTGGCCAGATCAGAGTCCAAAAGAAAAGGTCGCAGCCTCCTCATCAGAAGGGGTTGGTGAAAAGCGCTCCTGTGAAATTGAATGTCACATTCAGCTCTAAGCAAAATCAGGAGGTTTTTTTTGCTAGAGAGCCGACAGGATTTGATCCAATGCTATATGGAGAAATATTTTTTCTCAGCTATACACTGAAATCCATAGTCTAGTCTACTATCCCAATGCTGGGTATATCTCAGCATGGGAGGATGAATTGCTTATTGAGATTTGAAATGCAGCAGATTTAGGAGGTTATGCGAACTGCATCTATCTCTATCAGTGAAAGAACCTCAAATAAAAACTATCTACAGGATGTATCTAACACACCTCATAGACAGCACCAAATGAACAAAGACCATCCAGAGACTTGTTGGAATGGCTGTCAGGCCAAAGGTACGACCTTACATTGTTGGTGGGAGTGCCCATGTGTGTGGAACTTCTGGAAACAAATTTGGACTTACCTGGAGAAACTGGCTGGGTGTGAACTCTCATTTCAACCTTCTTCGGCCATCTTGGGAATTTCCTCAGATATTCCTATAATTGTAGAATGCAAAATGGCGTGTCAACAATTAAGATTTGCAACACTCCATACAGTTCTGTGCAACTGGAAAATGGATCGGGATCTATCCTTAAATGGATGGATACAGAGGATTTGGTTTACTTTAACTATGGAATGCATACATGCTGACATACAAAGTGATCTTGAAGGATTCTATGCCATATAGACAAGAGTCTGGGCCATAATTCAAGAGTTGACCAACGTGCAAGATCCTACACCAAAGATATGCCTAACCCAAATATAAAGTTGTTAGAATTGTCTGCCTTAGGAAAGAACCTAACAACAAGATCTAATAAGTAAAATAGTCCTCGTGTGTCACCTGTAAAAGTAACCTAATAACTTACCCCACATAACTTTCTTTCTCTATCTTTTTGATGTTGTTAATTCATTACCTTAACTTTATTTTTATATATTTGTTTTTATAGTATGTTATCTCCCTACATTAGGTTGGAGAAGTTCTTGTAAATTTCTTCTTAAATAGCAAATACCACTATAAACTGTGATCTGGAGAAGGCCACCTCTGTAATGGGCATGTCCCAAACAGGTCTCATGCTTCTGTGTTTTTAACTATGGAAATTTGCTATTTGACAAATAAAAGATGCTTAACCTAACAACAACAACAACAAAAATGCTCCTGGTCACTGCTGCAACCTGGCAATCCGGGTGCAGAAGCACCCTGAGGCTGTGAACCCGAGAACCCAATCAACCAGAGGGGGCCGGACCCCATCAATAAAAGGAGTTCCAATCCCCTCCAGGGCACAAGACCGGCCAACCATCATCACCTCAGTCTTGTCAGGATTCAGCCTTAATTGACTCATCCTCCTCCGTTCCCCCACCGTAGCCAGGAAACAGGTAAGCACCGAGACTGCAGGACTTGAGTGGGATGAAAAATAAAGATACAGCTGGGTGTCATCAGCATACTGATGGCATCAGTCTCCGTGCCATGTCCTAGGCTGCAAAGTGAGATGGAAGGAAGAAGGGGCAGGAGAGAGAGAGAGGAGGAAAATGGCAGAGACCTGAATGGGGTTGGAAAGAAAGATCCTTGTTCTAGCTAAAGCAAGTCTCTAGTGTCTTGGATAAAGAGGGGTAAATTGGATAAATACAGAACAAATTGGTGAAAAAGGAGGGATTCACTTTTATTGATTTAAGCAACTTTAGGAGTTCTGCTTTTACTGCTGTCTGCATAACTGGGAAAATAAGATACAAGAACCTGCAGGAGTGCGGCTCTTTGCTGATGCATTGCTGCCTACCATTCCCAGGGAAACAAGTTAAAGGTAGTCTCCTTTCTAGCCTGGTGATCCTTCCAAGGCTGCTCTTACCCACGTTAGTGTGGCACCAAATCTCCTGGTGGGGAAAATTCCTGGCAGGGAATCTTACAGTGCGCTGTGCATGTAGGCGCCTGGTTAAAAACATAATCAACTATGTCATGCAGCTTTTTTCCTTATGATTGTCAGGGCTTGAAATCCAGCTCTAACAATCATAAGAGAAAAAGCCACTTGATGAATCTGATTACGCTTTTCACCAGGCGCCATGCACAGTGCGCCGTAAGATTCCCTGCCGGGAGATTCGGTGCCGCGGTAACGTGGGGAAGCAGCCTCAGTTTCTGTATCTCCCTATAACTCCCTACACTGTGTCATGGCACACATCCAGGCACCCCCTTTCTTCTTGCTCACTCCAGGAGACTCTCCCCTTCCTTGGAAACAATGGAAATCTTATTTCTGCAATTACCTGCTTCCTATAGCTACTCCCGATCTCACCCCAGCAAAGCAGAAAGCCAGGGTCAGCCTGAGAATTGCGGGACCCAGGATGAAGACAAAATGTGACACACCCCCAATCCACTTTTTGCCACTCCGCCTACTTCCCCTATGGCCCTGCCTGCTTTTCCATGACCACACCCAGTTCTGCGGCTCTGCTCACTTTCCCACACCCTCAGTCTCACCTCTCACACGCATTTAGTCAATCAATCACACACTCATTCATTCTCTGACACTCATGCACATTTAATCACACATACATGCACACTTATTTAAACAAACACACACATTGTTGCACACAAGCTCTCACCTCTCTCTCGCACACATTAATTCAAATACTCATTCAAACTCACGCTCATTCAAACCATCTCCCTCTCTCTCTCTCACAGAAACAAACTTGACTCATTCAAGCACACTCAGAATGACATACTCACACAGACACACACGCGTGTGGCTGCTGCTACCTGGACAGGACTGAACCGTACAAGTTGGTCCTGCCCGCTGGCTGTGTGCATGCCGGGGCCAGCCATTTTCCTGAATCTGACATGTTGGGACTACATTTCCCTAAAAACCACAAGGATATATGTTGTGAAGCAGAAAGTCTACATAAAACACAAGATACCTGCTTCAACTCCAATCCAAATTTTTATACAAGACAATAATAAATATCAAGACTGCTAGATGACAGAAAAATCCTTATCACTGAAAATGCATTCTAGCATATGTAATGGATACCACAATATATTCGCAATAACTCCTAGTGATTTATCACTAGGTGGGGGAATCCATACAAGGGAAGCCCCTAATATAGGGAACAGTAATTCATATATGATGTTTTACAGCCACAGATATATTCATAGTGACTCCAGATAATCTGTTACTAAGCAAGAGAGTCCATACAGAAGGAACCCCCAGTACGAGGGACAGCAGCCCAAATATGATGTTTTACAAAGAAATCCCAATCTGTCACCAGACAAGAAAATCCATACAGAAGGAACCCCCAATACGAGGAACAGCAGTCTATATGTAGTATTTTACAAAAGAATCCCAATGGCCGTTTCACTGGGACATCCAGCTTCTTCAGGGGAAGGTTTCATGGCTTGCTTACCCTTCAAAAGAATTACATAGACAATTTGTTCTTTTCACAACAAGACTCTAAAGGGTTACAGTACAAAGACAACATTCATACAGGTTTTAGACATAGGAATGTGTTCTTGCATTACACCAGGAGGGGGGGAAAAGGGGGGGAAGGAAGAGGGGGGAAGGAGAAGGAAAAAGGCAAGGGGGGGGAAGGGAAGAGAAAGGCGGGAAAGGAGGGGGAGGAAACAAGGGGGGGAAGAAAGGGAAAGAGAGGGGGGGAAGAGAAGAAAAGACATTCAGGTACCTGAGTGAAGCAAAGGAACACTTGGAAAGATCAAAGCTACCTAGTCTTCTTAGGGTACCTTCACGCTGAGAACCACATAGTTCAGTGGCGTGGGGACAAAAGGCTCGGTCTCGCTGGCTAGAAAATAATCCAGAATCATTCTGGCTGGAGCAAACCACCACTGCAGTTCTATAGAGCCCAAATTTAAAGAAGGAAAGGGGAGCACACCTGGTCTCCATGATTTAGATTACGCTCCTGGTCCTTAACTTAATCTGTACCAGCTGATCTCTGTATACCCAAAATTTTAAAGGAGCACAATAGGTTTTAAAAGGTGCAGTCCAGGATGTCATTAAGGGCCCAGGGTTGTATTGTGTCAAGTGTAATTATCCAGAACACCTCCCGCTTTGCCAAATTCGCGGGATCAGGAGGAATAACCCGTCCTTTATCTCAGAAGCAGAAATCATTCTGTCCTGGGTGTATTGAACTATAGTGTTCTATCATTGGGGCCATAGCGGAGGGGTTTTTTAGTCTGCTCCTGTGTTCTATCATCCTTACCTTCAGGCTTCTGCTGGTTTTCCCTATATATAGCTTATTGCAGGGGCAAGAAATCGCATCTATTACTCCTGTCGAGTCACAATCAATATATTACTTGATAGAGTAATGCCTACCCTGATGGTCACTAAAGGATTGTGTCGTGAGGCTCTGAGTACAATTTACACATCTCCCACAAGGGAAATTCCCCATGGGGGAGAGAGTAGACATGTCCCCCTGAATAGGGTCAGCAGCGTAGACATTTAGAGACTGAGCCTTTAAAGGAGTCAGGGGCATAATCTGACCAAACAAGAGTGGCTCTCAATGAAAGCTTTAGCCAAGGATACTACCATAGTAATCAAAAGAGCGGACAAGGGAGGTGGTATTGTTACCTTGGATTATGCAGAATATAAAAAAGGGTGCTTGGACTTCCTCTCAGTGGGATTGGACTACCGTTCTCTACAGGAAGATTCCACCGGCCCCCTTCTACATGAAATACAGCTAATTGTGAATAAAGGGATAGATCAAGGATTTATTACTCATAAGGAGTTCAATTTTTTATTTAATGACTTCCCCCCCCCCCCCCCGGACTCCGCTATTCTATGGCCTCCCGAAAATCCATAAAGGACGAACCCCCCTTGAATTAGACCGATAGTTTCGGGGGTAGATTCTTGTTTAGAACCACTAGCGAAGTACTTAGTATATTTTATTAAACCTTTCATTAGTAAAGTGCCCTCTTTTATTAAAGAGACTACACATTTTTTGAAGATCCTGGGAGAATTAGATCAGCTCCCCAAGAATATGTTACTGGTTACTTTGGATGTAAAGGCCCTCTATACCAACATTCCACATCATGAGGCATTGGAAACCTTACGGAAGTACTTTAATATGAGGGAGAAAAATATTCCCCCCTCTGATTTCTTACTGAAATTGAGCCAACTAGTTTTGAAAAAAAACTTCATCATCGTCATCATTTATTATTTCACGCGTAGCCAAAGGCCATAGCGTTTGTCAAAGAAAAACATTTGCAATACAGCAATTATGACCAATTGATACTACAGTATGCCATCTCCTCAAAGGATTTACAGATCAACATGTATCAACAAGTCTCTAAATATCAAAACAAGACATTAAAACCCAGAAGTACTGGCTTGAATTAAGCTGTTTTGAATGCCAAAAAGTTCTCCCTAGTTACAATCATCTGAGTCAAAAAGCTAGCCATGGATTTAATTATACATTTTCCAGGGATATTTAACAAAAAAGATAAGATCTCACTGTCAGACCAGCCCGGGAGTCTATCTAAGTACACCTTTAGATGTTGGTATCTCAATTCATCATAAAGGTGGCAGTGGAGAAGCATATGGCCAACTGTCTCCACTGCCTGCCTGTCAAAGGGACACAGTCTTGAGGAGTAAGGAGTGCCCATCAACTGCCCCTCCAAAACCTGGGAAGGTAGGGCATTACAACGAGCGGCCAAAATAAGGTGTTTACCCCAGGCTGAAATCTGGACCTGCAGATAATTGGCCATCTGCCCAAGGTCTGGGATAAAATGAAAATATAAGATCATGCGAGGGGAGTCTGCGATTGATCCTATTTCTGATTGTCTATAAATGTCACGGGTCCTCAAACTAATCTCATTTACCAGGGTGTTCAAAGGTTTGTGGGCAAGGTAGTCTGGTGATAGGCCCATACCAGTCAAGGCTTTCTGGATGTTATCCTGCCAAGGATTATGGTAAGTGTCTGTCCCTATGGCCCGCAGTAGCTCGGGTGAATGTGGGTCTAACAATCTGGTCCATAGCCTAAAAGTACGGCTCATGGCAACTAACTGCCAGCTTAACTGGCCACATTCAGCTCTTACAGCCGCGTATGGTATACTTCTAGGAGCGTGTATAAGGGCCCGAAGAAACCCTGCCTGGATCCCGTTGAGATCTTTACCATAGAATGGTGCCCAGATTTCTGCCCCATACAAAACCTGGGCCTGAACTTTGGCATTATATGTTTGTATGGCCGGAAGAATGGCTGTCCTGCCTGCCCGAGCAAAGAAACCCAACAACGCTTTAGAAGGGCCCTTTGCGGTCAGAATTGCACGTTGAAGATGTGGCTTCCACATGGACGATTGGTGAAACAATAAACCCAGGTAGCGGTAACTAGAGACCTGTTGGAGTATTTGCCCCTTTATATTCCAGTTGTATTTCTGCCTCTTGGCTGAGAATACCACCACCTTTGATTTTAGGGTGCTGATAGTAAGCTTCATATTTTCACAGAAAGCCGCAAAGGCCACTAGTTGACGTTTTAGGCCTACTTGCATTTGGGACAAGAGGACCACATCGTCTGCATACAGGAGACAGCCTACCGATCTGTTCGCTATTTTGGGAGGAAAAAGCCTCGAATCCACCATAAGAAATGCTACATCATTTATGTAGTAATTAAACAGGGCTGGTGCCAAGACACAGCCCTGCCGGGCCCCTTTGGTAGTAAGTATTGGTGACGTCAGATATCCCTGATGGTTAATTTTAACGGCACAAGAGGAATGAGTGTGAAGGGAATAAATTAGTTGAAGCAGACGCCTATCTATAGTAGAGCCTGCCAGCTTCTCCCACAAGAGAGCCCTGTCAATGGAATCAAAAGCGGCCCTCAAATCCAGAAAGGCCGCAAAAAATGAGCCATTCTGGGCCCTATACTTGCAAATTATGTGATAAAGGATCAAGCACAGCTCGATGGTTGAGCGTCCCTGCTGAAATCCAGCCTGCTCTGCTGCGATTATCTTTGAATTTTCTAGCAAATTCTTTCTACAACTTAAGGGCATAGCTATGGGCAGCAGTCTCTCCGCGGAACTGGCTATTCTCTTCATGGGAGAATGGGAGTCCAAATTTGTGTACGATAAGGGCATCAATTCATTTTATGATGATATCCTTATCTGGAAAACGTACATCGATGACATCTTCATGCTATGGAAAGGATCAGAGATAAGTCTAAAAAAAATTTCTAGACTGGTTAAATAGTCTGCATAGCTCAATAAAATTTGTCTTGAATTATGATCCTTATAGGATTAATTTCCTTGACCTTTGGGTCGAGGGGACGGGTCAGGCTTTGATTGCTACAACTTATACAAAGCCTACCGATGAAAATTCTTACCTGATGTACTCCAGCCATCACCCCAGACATCTAGTGAAGAGTATACCGTTTAGCTAACTCCGTAGAATCAAGAGAAACTGCACTTATCAAAGAGATTTTGATCAGGAAGCCCTGGCCCTAGCAGAAAGATTTCTGGTACGAAAATACCCCTTCAAGATTCTGCAGGAGGGCTATAATAAATTAATACAAACCCCGCGTGAATCACTTTTAGTGGATCAATTAAAAAATAAGATCCAAGACTTCTCTAGAGTGATTTGTGTTACAACTGTTCTTTTAAAATCAAAAGAATTATATTAAAATATTGGAACATCATTAATCCTATAGAGGGCTGTTTGCGCCCCCCCCCCCACGCTATTTACATACAAAAGAGGTAGTAACCTTGGGAACCATCTGATCAGAGCTAAGCTGCTGACCCCTATTCAGGGGGGCACTTCCTCCCTCTCTGCCCCCTGCCCAGGCTGCCCAAGCTGCTGAGAGGGCAGGCAGGCTGTTGAGAGAGGGTGCAGCCAGTCAAGTAGCATGGTGCCCCCCTGCGAGCGGGACCCAGGGAGGCTGGCCTTGTCAGCCCCACGGTAAGGCTGGCCCTGCAGAAAGCCTTGCTGATTCACTACCTGGGGCCTGAAGGCAAGTGCATCTTCGAATACCTTTCCTCATCTACCAACTTAGCAGAGGATGTGACCCCATACGAGGCTGCCCTTCAAGCCCTGGATGATCATTTTAATTCTCTCTCAAATGTAGTTGCAGAATGTTACAAGTTTTATTCCCATGCCCAAATGCCCCATGAACCAACTGATCACTACATTGCTTCATTGCATGCACTGAGTGCTACCTGTGAATTATTAGAGACCAAATTATCATGAAGACAAACAGTCCCAAAATTGATGAGAGACTTCTCATGGAGAGAGGCCTTACATTGGACAAAGCCATAGAAAGTGTTTGGAGAGTCAAGTGTACCATCCACTGTGCCAAATGACTCTCCCCAATGCCACGTCACCCAAACTGCAGACATTAACGAAGTTCAGCCCAAATAGTCACTTTGTGAAACCTCCCAGCTAACCTCTCCAAAGCCAGGTCTACCCTAAGTGCAAAAGAGCTACCAGTGCTACCATTGTGGTGACCCCATCCACAAAGCTGATTTTCAGAGGTGTCAGAAAGGCCACTTTGCCAAACTTTGTAAGTTTATTGTCAACATTGTGGCAGAAGCTCTCCCAGATGATAAGGATGAACCAGATTTTGACAATGTTCTGAGTGTGACTGGAGATCATCAAGCCCCACGCTGCAAAGTGCAAACCAGTGGCCATAAATTGAGAACACTAGCTGATTCTGGCTCACTTTACACTATAATTCCTTTGCCAGGCTCAGTCCTGATTTGCATCTTCCAGGCATACACCCAGGAGGATATGGGTGTGTGTGTCCCCCCATCTCAATCAAGGGATATTTTACTGCCATTCTAGAGTATAAAGTTTGCACAGCCCAAGGGAAAGTTTATGTTGCACGAAAGGGAGTTTTGATACTGGGATGGAACCATCAGCGTGACCCTCAGATGATATTGGATCCCAGCAGTGCAGAACCTGTGTTGCAACTGAATGTTAGGCCATACACAGAGATCATTGCTGAATTTTCAGATGTTTTTGTGGACACTCCTGGCCTTGCAAAACATTGCAGACACAAAATTTGACTGAAAGCAAATGCAATGCCTTCACAAAATAAAGTAAGAAATGTATCCATTGTATTGCGGCCACCACTCGGAGATGAGCTCCTCGAAACTATGCAAATTTAACATTATTGAACCTGTTGACTCTTCAGAATGGATTTTCCCTATTGTCCTTGCCCAGAAACCAGATGGAATCATTGGCATGTGTCTAGACCTGAGAGATCTGAATTTTAACGTTGTTGATTGTCATCCCCTAGCAAACATGGTTGAAATGCTGCTTGCTTTGAAAGAGGCTAGTGTCTTTACTTTAGACATGTCTTCAGCCTACCACCAGATCCTTTTAGTTGAGGGCTCCCACAAGTACACAGCCTTCATAACGCATGGGGATCTGTTTCAATTCAAACAAATGCCATTTGAACTGGCTTCTGCCGCATCTATGGCTGCTTTCACACATTACAAAATGGGCTATTAAAATAACTTGAGATAATACCAGGTATTATAATTCTGCAATTTTTGTACTGCGTGAATGCATGATTCCACCTTCGATGCTGTGAGATCTTGGGTCATTGTAAAAACCACATTTGGCATCCTGCCAAAACAAGACCCTAGTGAAAGTCATTTGTCAAGCACCAGAGCCAGACAATGAAGAAAAACTTTGGTCCTCCTTGGGAATGTGTGAGTAGTGTATTCAAAGTTCATTAAGCCATTTGCCATGAAAGTAGCTCCTCTGTGTTGCCTCATGAAAAGGGATGTGAAGTTTGAATGGGATGAATTGTGCAGAAACAGTTTTCATAAAAATCATCAAGAAATTTCTGAGAGCCCAGCTCTTAGTGCTTTTGATAGAGACACAAATGGTTGTCGCAACAGATGCTTCTGAATATGGCCTGGGTGCTGTCTTGACTCAAAAAAGGGACGCAACTCCCTTTTTTCTCCTCTTCTCTCCCCCCCCCCCTTTTTTAGATGTTTTATGTTTGTGTAATTTTTATATGTCTATCTTTATATTTTTATACATTGTAAGCCGCCCCGAGCTGCCTTTGGCAGGAGTGGCGGGATGTCAAGTGTTTTAATAAAATAAAATGTTACTACCTGCGGGACTGGAGTGGCCTTTACGGTCGGCCGGGGGCACCTTCCTGGACGTCCCTCAGGTATCCCGGGGGCGACTCGAGACAGGGCGTTCTCGGTGGCTGCACCTAGGCTGTGGAACTCCCTTCCAGCGGAGGCCCAATTGACTCCGGACCTTCTCTGCTTTAGATGAAAATGCAAGACGTGGCTGTTCTGCCAGGCATTCGGTGAGGGAGATGGGTGTAGGGTGGGGATAGAATAGTAGGGTGATTTATTAGTTTTACCCCAGTTTAATTTAATTGTACAGTTTCTTAGTGTGTTCATATGTGTATTATTGTATTTATGTTTTATTTTGCTTAAAAATTTCGAGTAGGGAGATGAGTTCTGGCCCCCGTCTGCTGTCGGTCCAAGTAAGAGATGGCAGGTCACGGCACAGCTCAGCTCCCACTCCCAATCTTGATAGAGGCATCTGGCTCCCCAAAAAGCCACCTCCATTCTTTCCCTGCTGGGGGAAGCAAGCTTCTGGACTAGAGAGGAGCTGCCTGCTGCTGGGGGAATCACACCGAGAGCAGAACAATGCAGGACCTCAGTTGGAAAGCAAGCAACCTTTCCCCTGGGACTCGGAAGGGAAAAGTATTTAAACTGGGGGCGGGGGTCTCAAAGGTTGGGTTTCCTCAGGTCTCTAAACACCTTAAACTGGCCTCGTTCTGTACTTTGCCTGAGAAGGGGTTTCATGGGTAGCAATGGAGAGAAGGATCTGGCAGTTACGGTGGATCCTGGGTCAACAATGCGAGGCTGTTGCAGAAATGACACGTGCCATTTGGGGCTGCATTAACAGGTGCACTGTATCCAAGACACGGGAGGGGGGGTAGTGCTGCTTTACGTGGCATGGATGAGATCTCACCTGGAATATTGTGTTCAGTTTGGGGGACCGCACTTCAAGAAGGATGTAGACAAATTGGAGAAGATTCAGAGGAGAGCAGCTAAGATGATCAAGGGCGGGAAGACAAGCCCTATGAGGAAAGGCTGAAAGAAATGGGTGTGTTTAGCCTAGAGAAAAGAGGACTATGGATGGGGGGGGGGGACAACGTTATAGCAGTTTTCAAATATCTGTAAGGATGCCACAAAAATGATGGTGGAAGAAGAGGGGATGAACTTAAATTTCAGCAATGTAAATGTTGGATAAATAATACTAGGGAAAACATCCTAGCTAAGAACTGTCGGGCAATGGAATAAGCGGCCCAGGGAGGTTGTGGAATCTCCCCCTTGAATGTTTTCAAAATGTGGCTGGATGAAGATCTTTCTGTAGGCAGAGGACCTCCTACCTTAGTGCAGGGAGTTGGACTAGATGACCCTTGAAGTACCCTCCAATCCTACAATTCTATGATTTCAGGGGTGGTTTCAGTGCTTTGTGAAGCAGTCCCTCTTTACTAGGCTTGTGTAAACAGAGCCATAGTGAAGAGCATCTACCATTTCCTGTGAAATAAACAGGATGGAATTGGAAAGCATATCCGTGACAAAGAGTGCTCTATCCACGGTTACTAGCAGTAGCCCACCCACATGCATGTTAAAAGCAGTGGGGAGTGAAGGGGAGGGGCAAAGGAATACCCCCCCACCTCTCAAGCATAGATTGTAAATGTTGATCCGTTGGATGGTTGAGCTGGTTGTGCGGGCAGTGTGGTTGTTCTGGAGTGTTGGGAGATGGGGCATGCCTCTGTCTTCTGACCCACAGTTACTCCACTGCTAACCCACCACAGAGACATCCGAGCCACACTTGTTTTCTCATACTATAATGTGCTCTTGGCGATCTGTTCCCGTCAGGAGATGGGCTACCGCATTCTGCGCCAGTTGAAGCCTCTGGACCGTCACCTTGGGTAGCCCCACATAGTGCGTTACAATAATCAAGCCTCGAGGTGATGAAGGCATGGATGATGGTGGCAAGGTTGCAGTCTGAGACGTATGTCCGTAACCGTTGCGCACAGATGTAATTTGGCAAATGCACTCCTCGCCACAGCTGCCACCTGGACATCCAGGTGGAGATGCAAATCGAGGAGCACTCCCAGACTACGAACTTGAGGAACCAGGACAGGGTGCACCCCCATCAACGATGGGGGCCTCCACTCCCTCAGCCGTCCCCACCAGCATCACCTCCGTCTTGTCGAGATTCAACTTCAAAGAGGGCTTGCCCTCATCCAGGCCCCCACAGCTGTCAGACGTCAAGTAAGCAACAAGACTGCGGGGCCTGAGTCTGCTGAAAACGAGAGGTAGAGCTGAGTGGGGCCACCCCTGGAGAAATACCTGTGTGCAAAGGAGGGTCAGGTGTCAACAATGTGGGGCAGGTGCCTCCTGTTTCTTCTGACTTCGTGTCCCTCCTGGGTAATCACCTTGTGGGACCGAGGAGCCACTTGCTTGGACACCTCTACCGGTTGCGACCACTGTTTGCCATCAAAACTTCGTTCAGTGTCTTTTTTTTTTTTTTGGTAACAGTGGAAATTCTCTAGTCCCATTATCATATCATACTTTCTCTTTTGCCTTCTCCTCTGTCTTCTATACCTGTACTTATTTTTGTACTGCAATATCTGATTCCAGTAATGTGGTCATTCTAGTTCTCATTTCAGGTGGTGACAATCCATGTTTCCCTGGGACTGTTGTATAATTTAACAGGGCCAAATTTGGGTCTGAGTCTGACTTGGTCGCCTTCATAAGCAGACACGTCATGATTTTCACTCCATTTTCCACCAGTCCATTGGATTGGGGGTATCGAGGGCTATATGTAAGACGCTGAAATCCATAATTGGCGTCAAATTGTTTACATGTCTGCTAAACTGTGGCCCATTGTCAGTCATGACAATCTGAGGAATGCCATGGCTCACAAAAATAGATTTAACATGTACTGTCAATTGCTTAGTTATAGTCTTTTCCAGCAAAGCGATCTCTGGAAAGTAAGAAGAAGAATACAGAACAAGTACATAGTTCTTACCAGCAAATAAGACCACATTCACACCTGACATCTGGTGCTGTTAAAATGATCCGCAGACAAAGACACGGCAGTGGGGAGGAGCCCGATGCCAGCAGTAGCGCTGGTGTGAACAGGATTCTGCTGTGGCTTTGCTCACGCATGACAGGGTGTAGCAGGGAGCAGTCCTTTGGGGCTGCTGCCCCTTTAAGAAGGGGGCTGTGTGGGCCAGCCAGAGGGCTGAGCACACACAAGGGTATGGTAGAGCCAGCCCCAGATCTGGGCATCAGCCTGTGGGGAGTACAGGCTGAGAAACCCCTGTGACAGAGTGGGCAGGTTACTGGCCCTTTAAGGCTGAGGAGTAGAAGCCTGGCCACGCTCACTCTGCTGTATATAAGGAGAGACGAGTCAGAGAGCAGGGAGTCTTTGCCAGGGAGCCGAAGGAACAACATCTCCCGGAACAAGCCTTCCTGCTATACGCTCTCCAAGGTATGGAAGGTCGGAGAACCAGAGGGACCCAGGCAGGTGGGAGAGGCTGTACCCAGGAGGGAGCTTCTTGCCTGGGGAAGGCTTCGCCAGAGCCTGGGGGTTTAAGGCCCGGCTGGATGGACTTTGGGGGTTGATATTGTGGTGCTCCTGTGCTTGAGAAAGACAGACCTGGGCCTGCAGGGTGGAGGTAACTGAGGCAGCAGCCCCAGGTATGCTGGACAGGGGTTGTGTCCAATAAAGGACTGTGGACTTATACCCTTTGGACTGTGGTGTGTCCTGAGAGGGTACCCCCTTTTGTAAAGAGGGGGATTCAGCTGAGGCTCGAGACTGAAATGGCATAGCAGGGGGTGAGCTAATTCCCCAGAGTGCGACTCCAGCGGCCCCGTGTGGCCCTGGGAGGACCCCCTACTACACAGGCGTGGCCCCAAGCCTTCTAACATTCCGGCGAATTTGCAAGACCTGGCTGTTCACCCAGGCCTTTGGGGAGAGGGGATTAGGGTTTTTTATCTCCCTCCACCCTTATTTATTGTATTAATTGTTTTACTGTCGCCCTAGCTATGTTTTAATTGTTGTGTTTTTGAGTGTTTTAAAATATTTTTATAATTATGTGTTTTATATTTTTGAAACTGTTAGCCGCCCCGAGCTGTTTTCAGGAGGGACGGGATATAAATTGAATAAATAAATAAATAAAATAAACTCCCAGCCCTGCCATGCGTGAGCAAAGGTGTGGCACAACCCCATTTGCACCAGCGCTACTGCTGGCATTAGGCTCCTCCCCTCTGCCTGCGCGACATTTTAACAGCGCCAGGCATCCGGTGTGAATGTGGTATGAACACTTTGATTTTGACAATGCTTGGGAGGCATAAGCCACAGGACTCCCGTGATCGCCATGTTGTTGTAATAGTGCAGCACCAGTGCCTGCCTTAGAGGCAGTAGAAATCTTGGTCTCACGCTTACTGTCAAAGTAGCACAGGACTGTGGCCTCTTCTAATAGCTCTTTAAGTTTTTCAAACTCATTTGTGAGATTTGCATCCCAGGCCCATTCTGCATATTTATTCAGAAGAACTCTCATATGGCTGGTTCCGGCAGCCAGATTTAGGACCTATTTAGCTACAAAGGTCACCATTCCAAGGAATTTTTGAACCTCATCTTTCTTTGTTGGAGGAGGCTTGTTTGCAATGGTCTCTGTACTGCTTGGTTAATCTGAACCCCATGTTCTGTTAGCCTTTCCCCTAGATATATTATTTGTTTCACTCAAAATTTGCATTTTTGTTTATTTAATGTGAGCCCTGCCTTTCTAGCCCTCTCCAGTGCTTTCTGTAGCCTTTGACCAGGTTCCTAAATTGTTTGTCTTCATAATGAAATATCTTCGATGTAAACCTTAGTGTCACTGGCACTAGGTGAAAGGAGGAAAAGGTCGTGGGGCCGAGCCTCAGGGCAGGGAGACTACCACTTTCACGCAAGGAGTAATAGGGCGGCTTGCTCTTACGAATGTCACACCCTCCGGTAATAATGTCCCTCAGGTTGTAGGGTGGGCTTTCCCTCGTTAATGGAAGGCAACCCTTTTCATCATAGGGACTCTGTGAGCAAGCCAATTGCCCCAAGGGAAAGGGAAAGGGTACACTCTGGAAACTCTCTCTCAGGGAACTGCTCGGGCCCAGGATCGTGCCCACAGGTGGGGGGAAGGGGAGGGGCCAAGGAAAGGGGTGCAGGACACAAGGACAAGAGGGCTCAGGGAGAAGGGGCTTGCAATCCAAAGGGTAAGGGGCAAGGAGCGGGGGGTACACTAAGGGAAGTCCTACTCGTGTGAAAGATGTCACCAGGGAATTCACAACACACCACTCTGCACTCAGGGGTAGACAGGGTTAACGCACACTCACCACGCTCTCCCAGGATCAGGGTATGGGCTCAGTCTCTCGCTCTCTGTCACACAATCTCAGTCTCTCAGAATAGCTCTCAAAGGGTTCAGGGAATCCAGGGGCCAGCCTCTCGAAATCGATTACCGGCGGGGATGCCAAGCCCCGCCGGCACTATTTATCCTTCCC
>QEPC01008313.1:4121155-4133621 GCA_003113815.1 Sphenodon punctatus
CTCAGGGAGAAGGGGCTTGCAATCCAAAGGGTAAGGGGCAAGGAGCGGGGGGTACACTAAGGGAAATCCTACTCGTGTGAAAGATGTCACCAGGGAATTCACAACACACCACTCTGCACTCAGGGGTAGACAGGGTTAACGCACACTCTCCCAGGATCAGGGTATGGGCTCAGTCTCTCGCTCTCTGTCACACAATCTCAGTCTCTCAGAATAGCTCTCACAGGGTTCAGGGAATCCAGGGGCCGGCCTCTCGAAATCGATTACCGGCGGGGATGCCAAGCCCCGCCGGCACTATTTATCCTTCCCTTTACTTCCGGGATCAACGTGAGGCTCCACCTTCCCCGCCCCCTGCAGGGCGTGCTGGGCGCGCCCGACTGCGTGCGGAAGGGGGGGTGGCCACACCAACGTCCTGGGCCGTGCTCTACCCCGCCCCCTTAACCCGCACGAGCAGTCCTGAGCCGACGCCGCAGTGATCCCTCCGGGCCGCTTCCTGACACTTAGTACCCAGGATGCCTTCAAAGATTGTCTTGTCTTGTGAAAAACTTTGGGAGCTGAATGTAACCACCCAAAGGGGGAGTTAATAGTGCATGACTTTGCACTTTATTTCTCTAAAGGAAGCTGCCAGAAGCCTGCTGAAGCATCTAGCATAGAGAACCATTTTGCTCTAGCCATCTCCCCCAAAATTTCTTCCCTTATGTGTAAAGACATTTCCCACCTTTTTACTTATTTGTTTATTCCTTAGGGTCTAGACACAAGTGAAGGGTTCCATCTTTCCCCCCCCCCCCCACTATGACCAAAGAGTTGAACTTACACTCTGGGCTCTTCGACTTTCCCTATGATGTCTAATGCAGTCAGTCTATCCAGATCTTCCTCTAATTTCTGTCCAAAACAAAAGGGACATTCCTGGGAGCATATATTTTAGAGAAAATCCGGTTCTATCAGCGCTGTTCTGTACTCTGTTGGCAACTTCCCTATACCCTGAAACACGTCTTGGAATATGGTCTCTATGCATTCAGTCTCCCGTTCCTCCAGTGAATACATTTTCTTGATAAGACCCAGGGTTAGCTTTTTTCCAGTTTCTTCATGGCTTCCTATATGTTGGGCAGTGGGCATTGTTGCTGCTGCCTGGGGTAGTTGTCACAGTGTGTGCAGTTCTCGCTGTTGATTTTTTTCAGGATCCTCCTGTGACCTCCACTCTCTCCTCAGTTTTTGGTGTTTGTCTGAGTTCAGGCTTTCATGTGTTCTGTGGAGAAATGCTGAGCCTACGAGTTAAGGTTATGTTAAATTGGGTAGATTAAAGTGTCGCAGAAGGGAGGTAGGCTGTGGTGGTGTCACTAGAGGAGTAGGGATAAGCCAATCGATTTCAAGGTAGTGAGGGAATGCTGGGGAGGGAAAAAGCCGGTGAGTTCTGTCATCCTATAGGGGTATATCGAGAGAGAGAGAGAAGCAAATGCCTGGATGGAAGGGATAAAGCATACTGAGATGATACCTATGCCATATACTGTAAGTGTCTGTAAAGTTGCTTGGAAGATCTATGAAATTCTAATGGTTGTGTTGTACCTAAGATTTTCCTTTACTGTTATCAACCCAAGAGGAGATGGGGGTAGATGTTTCCTTCAGTTCATTTGCTTTGAATAATAAAACAAAACAGTATTTACTATTTTTAACAAGAAGGACTACAGTGGGTGAAAATATGGACGTGAGGCTAACTCCACTTTAACATTTCCTATGCGTGTTGCAGGGCTGTGTTGATGCCCCGTGCAGCCCTGCAACATGGATAAGAAATGTTAACGTGGAGTTAGTGTTACGTCTGTTTTCACCCAGCGTGTGTGTCCGGATAAAACCCCACCCCTACACTACCTTAGAAACTGTAGCATCTAATTCAAGTCTCTGGTCTACTCTGGGTTGAGACAAGGTAGCCAGGGTGTGAAAGTTTCAAGATTTTATGTGGCTAAAAGTAGCCTATGGTGGTTGGATAAAAAGATCACTTCACAATAGTGGCAGAAAACTCAGGGAAACGTCAGACTGAAGCCAGCGGGGCTAATACGGTTTTTGTCACATGCTCCATAGTTAGTCTTTCACTTCTGGTAGCGTGCTACGTTCCGTCAGTGTGTAAGAGAGCCACGCAGGGGCAGAGGAGTTTCTGAATCAAAGCCGTTTGTTGCCTGCTGCACAAACTGGCCCAAACGAGTTACGGTGAGCTAGCCTTAAAGGGCCAGCTCCCCACAAGTTCATAGCACAGACTGTGAAGCACTGCGCATGCCTAGCAGTGCTATAGAAATGATAGGTAGCAGTAGTAGCATAGGTTCGTGATATGGACCCTCCCCACATCCTTCCCCCTTTCCTTTGCACACTCCTCAAGCAGGGCCAGATCCAGGGAGGTTGTGGCCCTGTGCAAAATGATTAGGAGTGGGACTCTGGACAAAATTTCAGTTTGGGTTTCTTTCAGTTTGGGTTCCCTGTGTCTCGGATCTCCTTTTGGTTTCGGATCTATTGGTGTCTGTTCTTTTTCACATTGAAGTCAATGGAAAATTTCCCCATTGACTTGAATGGGAAAGAGAATTGTCGGAGAGTCCCAAGACCCACCCCCACTCCCCCGGTATCCCCACTCACGGCCTCGGGTGGGGATCCATTACCCTTAACATCCCCACCCGCTGGCGTGGGGCCCAGCTTTATCCCCCACCCAATCCTGGGAGCCCCTGTACATTACTCTTACCTTTGCAGGTCTGGGTCCAGAGGGTGGGGATCAGGGGTGGCAGCTCCGCTACCGGCGGCCAGGCCTCTTCTGCTGCTGACTGTGTGGGCAGCTGGCTCTGCTGCCAGGCCACCTGGTGTTCTCTGCTGCAGGGCAGTTAAAAACCGAAACCCCCATCCCTAAAAATGATAGGCCTCCTCCTAAAGAGAAATGTCTGATAGGCACACGCTGACTCACCTATTAGAATAGGAAAATGTTATCCTAGTTTTTGATCAGTTCAGTGTGTTTCCTGGGAGAGGAGAGGCTGCATTGCAGACCCAGTGGACTCGTATGCTCTGAAAAAGCTGTTCTAGTTTACTCCTGGGTCCCATGTGCTGATGAGGGGTTCCCTCCTGATTCACTGGGCATTTTTATACATACTGGTCTTTCAATCTCCTGGGTTTACAAGTCCACAAGTAAGTTCCAGATGCATTCTTCTCTCTCTCTCTCACACTCACACTCACACACACATTGCCCTGAGGCAGTTCCTGGATGCATTCTTCACACAAACACTGCCCTGAGGCAGCCTAAAGTAGCCGCAGCTGTAGACGTGACAGGCTGCCATGGAAACCAAGTGACCACAGCTGCCTGGAGCAAAGCAGTTTACCAGGAGAACCTTTTACACACACAAGTTCTGGGAGAAGTTCTACACAGAAGTTCAAAGAGCCAGATGTTTAAGATCTGGGTGAGTGAATTAGACACACAGAAAGTTCAGGATGTTACAGCAAACACGCAGGAGAAATGTGTGTGTAAAAACACTCACTGTGAACCTTCTGCAGACAAGGGCTCCTTGCATGAGCCTCTGTTGGTTTATATATACCAGTGCTTCTCACACTCAGATTGTCATACCAAGTTTATTCATGAACCCCATATATTAGGGGCCTCCATGGGGCCCCCCAACACATGGGGCCCTGTGCAATTGCACAGTCTGCTTTATTCTGGTTCTGGCCCTATCCTTAAGCACCCCTTCCCCCAACGCCTGTATGGGCTGCACAACTTCTACTAATTTTCAGAGCAGCCCATGGCAGTTACACACTTCCGCGGTAAATAATTGCACTGGAGAAAGGTTTACCAGGAAATGAAATGACTCCCACCCCTAGTCCAGGTTCTGTATCCCTGCTTTGTAGCTTGTGAGTTCTAGATAGTTTGGATTCCAGCCGATGTGAGAATGAGGCAGAGAATGAAGCAGGGAAGGGCAAAAAATAACTTTAAGTTCTGTGGCTCGAGTTACAGACAAAAGCATGAAGGCCTTAACCTTTAGAATAAATTATGACCTATCGACTAGTCAAAATAAGAAGGGAGGGATCAAATGAGTAAGGCAGTAGGGGAAAAGCAAACACGGTGAGTAATGAACAGAGGGATCAGTTCCCTCGAAGTCTTGTCTGACCACATTAGATAGCACAGCTCAGCGACTGAGTCTGGGCCTGAGGTTTCGACAATAAATCAAATGGATTTTTTTTTCTTCTTCTCGTTGATAAAACACATTTTCTCCACAGCAGTTGGATTTAATATTTCCTGGATGTGTAACAATCTCTACTTGGAGTGGGGATGCTTTTCCAGGACTGCGTTAGTGACAGCTTAAGCTACCACAAGATAAACATGGAAAGAGTTCTCTTGGGATGGGTTGCAAGAGGCCATTGGGAGAGATTATTTTCCTTTCTTCCTCCTTGGTTTTGCTCTCCCTTCCCATTTTCTCTCCTCTTTGTCCCCCCCCCCCGCCCTTTGTTCATTCCATGCCAATTCACCATGATTTACTCCCCTTTTTGTCTTCTCACTTGCAGACACCAAATGCTGTGGAATGGGGCAGGGACAGTTCTGAGTTTACTCAGGCTAAAGACTGGTATAGTCAAGCTAGTAAGGGGTTCACTTCTCCTTTCCAGTGGTCACGAGTGCCATCACCATCACCTCCCACTCCAGAGCATGTCATGAGCCATAGGCGACTCATGTGCCTCCTCGATTTTCTGAACCCCGATAAAACTCCTGTCCGCTCCCACTGCTGTGCCCCCCCCCCCCAATCAACAGTTACTAGTCACCCATGTCATGAATCCTTACGACACTCCCCCTGCTGGGTTGTTCTAGCTGTTGGCCACTTTGAGGGTAGTGGGGGCTAAACAGGCAGATTCTCCAGGCCTCTCAGTTCTAGTCTAGAGGTCTGAATTGTGGTGACTGGAACCCTCTGCCCACCTCCTTCAAACTGTGTTGGGGGAGAGGGGAGGGGAATGTACCAATTCTGCTAAATTCACCAGGTAGTGATAAAGACTCGACTAAGGTTCTCTCGCTCAAGTCTTGAAGGTGATGGCCCAGGAATCTGATGATGACCCTCATACAGCCATTCTTGGGGAACAAGCTGCTGAAGAAGGGGTGTCAGGGGAATGGTCCAGAAAGCAACAGGGAGGTGTTGAGAGACTTTTCCCATGGGACTGGGGTTTTGTTTTTGGCTGGAGAATGGGGCAGTGGCAAGGGATGATGTGGAAAATGGCGTTGTGTGGCAAAATCTGGAGTATTGACCAAGCCATATAAGCAAGAGTGTGGCAAGGGGTGGGGAGGGGCATGGAAAGCAGGGACAGATTTCTGATGAGTGGGGTGCAGGAGAAAGGGTCACAAGGGGGCAAAATTAAGGTACGGATTACGTTCTACACCTCAGACTTGGGGAGGGACATGTCCCTTCTGCCAATTCCCAATTTTAAAATGATTGTTTGGGGGGGGGGCAGGGTTGAGGGGACCAGGGAGGCAGGACTTACCTTGCTTTGGACTGTTGTTGCTCCACTAGGAATGTCAACATGCACCGATTTTCAGGTGCACATTGGTTACAGTATGTTGCTGTTTTAAAAAAATTAAGTTTGGTTACGGACCCATAATTAAACACCAAACCAACTGATTTAACTGTACCCCCACAGGCTTGTTCTCCCCCCGCCCCTGGGACCCTGGTATGGTACTTATGGGCTGTGCTGGGAGAGTAGTGAGCTGGGAGAGCAGTGAGCTGGGGGCTCCAGGGACCCTCCCACCTGTGCTAATTCTGCTGCCTCTCCCGCACCCCCCCGGTAACCACCATACAAGGGGGCTGCTGCCCAGGGGCATTACTGTGCTGTGCTGGGAGAATGGTGGGGCTCCAGGGACCCTCCCACCTGTGCTAATTCTGCTGCCCCCCCCCCCAGTAACCACCATACAAGGGGGCTGCTGCCCAGGGCGAAGAGCTGTTGGCGGACTGTTTGTGGGCAGAGGCAGTGGAGGCGGCTATCATTCGTTATTCGTTGGGGAAGCAGCGGTGGCAGCGGAGCAAACAGCAGGGCCAGGGCGGGTCCCACCAAAAACCGTGAGTTTCTGGCCCATGGTTCCATCTCCCCCTCCCCCAGTTGGAGGAGGGGGCAGGGCCGGCGCTCCAGAGAGCGGGGACTTCCCACCCAGAGGGGCCAAAGGCAGCCAGTGGCCGGGCTGCAGGACACACTTATCTCCTTCCCCCCCAACAACAACAACTGACCCGAAGGGGGTTGGGGAAGCAGCAGTGGTGGCGAAGCAAGCAGCAGGGCCAGAGCGGGCCCCACCAAAAATGGTGAGTTGCCGGCCCCTGGTTCCATCTCCACCCCCCCACCCCCCCGCGGTTGGAGGAGGGGGCGGGGCCGATGCTCCAGAGAACGGGGCCTTCTGGCCCAGAGGGACCAAAGGCAGCCGCCGGCCCAGCTGCGCCACAGGTAGCGTGCCTAAGGGCCACACCCAGGCATCCCTTGGCGGGGGCAGGGGGTGGGTTATTGTGATTGGGGGAGTGGGGTTTTATTGGAGTTTATGGGGGGAAGTGTTTTAGTTAAAAATGGGAAGACGGGTTAAAACGGAAAGTTTTGAAGTGGGTGGGGAAAGAGGGGTTGGTGTCTGGGATGGCCCTCTGGGGCAGGGGGTTTGGGGATGGGGGGAAGTTGGCAGCTGGGGTTTGGGGGGGGGAGATGCTGTGGAGGGAGGGGATGTATGGGGGAAAATGGGGGGAGGGAGTGCAGGGAGCACTTGTCCTGGGTGAGAGACAGGTCCGTGCTCCCAGCAAGTAATGGTGGCAGCATGTGGGAGGGGGGAGGGAGAGGGCCTGAGTGGTGAGAGCACTGGGTGGGAGTGGGAGGGAGGGGAGGGAGGGAGATCTCTGAGGGCTCTGGAGGAGTGGTCGGTAGGAGGGGGACACTACCCCCAGCCAGTAGGAGGGGGTCAGAATGGTGTGGACGGGAAGGGAGGAGCGGCGATAGAGGTGGTTCTGGGATGGGGACAGTATGGTCCATGGAGGGGGGGTGGTTCGGGCCCCCAGGGGACCCAGGTCCCTTGTGGAGGTCAGAAGAGCCTCACCCCCCCACTGGGGGTGAAGGAGGAGCAAGGTCTGAGGTCTGCCAGTGGGTGGCTGATGCTGCTAAATGCAAGGTCTGTGGTAAATAAGGCCCTGGTAATCTGGGACGTGATCCTTAATGGGGCTGCGGACCTTGTATGTATTACGGAAATCTGGCTGGACGAGGAGGCGGGGCCAATCTTGGCTGACCTTGTTCCAGCTGGGTATGCCGTGCAGCACCAGCCCTGTACTGGGGACCGGGGAGGTGGTGTAGCTATTATTTTTACAGAGACATGGCCTGTTAGGAGGTATCCAGTTCAGGAGATTCCGGGGATCCGAGGCCCTTCATGTGGTGGTTGATTTGGCTGGGGGCAATCTCGGGGTGCTGCTAGTGTACCGGGCCCCTTCCTGCCCAGCAGCATCCCTTGCCACTCTAGCAGAGCTGGTCTCGGTGGTGGTGCTGACCTTCTCCAGGACTTTGGTCCTGGGGGACTTCAATACCTATGCCAATGCCGGTCTTGTGGGAGTGGAGTGAGAGTTCTTGGCCGCCATGGCAACCATGGACTTGTCCAAATTTATTAGCTGTCCGACCCATGTTGGGGGGCATACCCTTGACCTGGTGTTCTGTTCTGGCCTTAGGGCGGGTGATCCAGTAGTGGAGGATGTGAGAGTTACGCCCTTGTCATGGACGGATCATTACCTCTTACAGGCCAGTCTCTCAGCACACCACCTCCAGAAGGGGAATGGCCCAGTTAGGTTGGTTCGCCCCCAGCGGCTGATGGAACCTCAATGGTTCCAGGAGCCCCTGGGGATGTAACCGTAGACCTTGAGGGCCACTCTGTCGTTGAACTCGTCCGAGCTTAGAACATCTTGCTCAGGAATTGACAGGGTGACTCCAAGACGTCTCCTACCTCTGTCTCGTCACTGCAGGGCCCCTTGGTTTACTGAGGGGCTGCGGTGTATGAAGCAGGCAGGTAGGTGACTAGAGCAACGCTGGCGACAGACTTGCGCTGAATCTGACTAACTTCTTCATAGGGCCCATTTGTGGTCCTATGTTGAGGCTGTGAGGATGGCAAAGAAGCAGTTCTTTTCCGCCCTCATAGCGTCTGCAAAGTCACGTCCAGGAGAGCTGTTCCGGGTGGTGCAGGGGCTGGTCAGTCCGGCCTCCCTCTGCCTGGATGGGGACTTCTCCCAGGCCCGCTGTGATGAGTTTGCCATCTACTTTTCAGACAAGTCAGATCGCTTGGGTCCAGAGCAACTTCGACACTGGATTAGGAGCAGTAGAGGTGGAGCGCGAGGGGATGGAGGCCCCGTCTGGTCCATCTTCTTGGAGTGAGTTTCAGGAAGTGACACCAGCCGATGCTGTGGATGTCCTGGGGTCTGTTAAAGCCACAAGTTGTGAATTAGACCCCGTCCTGGTTGGTGAAAGCCTCCAGGGAGACATTGGGGACAGTGCTGGTGAGGGTAATCAACGCATCCCTTCAGCAAGGGAGATTGCCCCCCGGTCTCAAAGAGGCCGTGGTGCACCCCTTGCTGAAGAAATCATCCTTGGATGTGGATGCACTCGCCAGCTACTGACCTGTCTCTAACCTTCCCTTTTTAGGGAAGGTTATTGAATGGGTGGTGGCACTGCAGCTCCAGGTTCATCTTAACAGCATCGGTTTCCTTGACCCATTTCAATCAGGGTTCCGCCTCTGCTATGGCACAGAGACAGCGCTGGTGGTCTTGGTGGACGATCTCTGCCAGGAGATGGACGCAGGACGTTCAACCCTCCTGGTCTTACTAGATCTCTGTCGCCTTTGACACAGTGGACCATGAGCTGCTGTTGAGATGATTGCGAGCCCTGGGGGGCCTGGATGGGACTGTCCTTGGATGGTTCCGATCATTCCTCTCAGGGAGAAGCCAGCAGGTTGTCCTGGGGGCTGAATCTTCTAGCCCCCGGGCACTGGATTGTGATGTTCTGCAAGGTTCTAGTCTGTCTCCATTATTGTTTAATGTATATATGCATCCCTTTGGGGAGATCGTGAGAGGATTTGGTGTGAGTTGCCACCAATATGCTGATGACACCCAGTTTTACCTCTCCTTTTCAACTGACCCAGGTCCTGTCATCTCAGTGCTGTCCCAATGTTTGGAGGCTGTGGCGGATTGGTTATGTCTGATAAGACGGAGATGATGGCGGTGGGCAGGGCGAAGGAGGTGCTGGCTCCCCTCGTAGAGGGGTTCCGCCCTCCCTTGGCCAAGCAGGTTAGGAGTCCGGGAGTATTGCTGGATTCAGATCTCCGCCTAGATCGGCAGGTGGAGATGGTGGCTAAGACTGCCTTCTGTCAGCTGTATCTGATGTGGAGGCTGCGTCCATACATTTCCAGACCCGATCTGGCCACCCTCATCCATGCCTGCCTTCACCTCGAGACTGGACTACTGTAACGTGATCTACGTGGGACTTCCCTTGATGTTGGTTCGGAGGCTGCAGTGGTGCAGAATGCGGTGACTCGTCTCCTGATGGGGACAAGCCAGATAGCGTACCGAGCCAGATTCAAGGTGTTGGTCTTAGCCTATAACGCTCTCCATGGTCTTGGCCCTTTATACCTTAGGGACTGCCTCAGATAGGAGCTCTGTGGAGGTACTTGTGGGGAGGTGCTCTGCTGTGGGGCTTGTGAGCAGAGTCAATTGGCTCCAGGGAGGTGCTGGAAGGAAGAAGGCGTGTTCCAGGGAGCTGCAAATGGGCTTCTGCCTGGTTTGGTTGCTTGTGCTCCACGGGGGTGCATGCCAGAGAAGGGGGCACAGAGCTGTCATACCTTGGAATGCTTCAGTGACAGTACAGTCCTAGCTGTGCCCCCCGCCCCAACACAAGCAACCAAAACTGACCAGAAACCCCTTTGTAGCTCCACGGAGCATGCTTCTGCCCTTCCAGAACCTCCCCGGAGTCCAATTGACTCTGTTCACAAGTCCTGCAGCAGAGGACCTCTCTGCAAGTACCTCCATGGAGCTCCTGTCTCTCCCCTCTCCCTGCCCCTGTGTGCATCTCTCTTAGCCCTTGAAGTACATTGTGGATGGCACTAAAAATGAATAATTCACAAATAATATCCTGCCTTAGAGCAGGTACTAAGAAAATGGCATTAAAATTGATAATTTACAATAATTTAAACAATGAAAATTTAAACAATGAAAAATGCAGATTTTGGTGTTTTTGATCAGACAATTTAGGTTTTTTTAAAAAAAATCAGAGAATTTCCAATTTTTTGGCAGAGAAAATTAGGAATCCTGTTCATGACGTGATCCTGATCACCTGGTTCCTGATTTTCTCAAGCCTGGCTCTGGCTCCGGCTCCAGACCTGACCTAGGTTCCGAAGAGACTGTGAAAAATCCAAATAAAGCATTAAGTTTCTGTAGCTAGATCCTATTTCTGAGAAGATGCACAGGATCTTTCCTGAGGGAAGTGAGGAAGCTATAACCATCCTTACAAAGAAAAACTTCCCTCAACCTCAGCCATGGGGAGATTGTCACCTCTCCATAATCTGACCTGCGTTATTACTCCCATTTTACAGATGAGAAACTGAGACGCAGATAGACTGTGACCCTAATTGGGCCCTTACTTGGGAATGAAAAAAATGAAAATTGTAGAATGAGCAAAAGCAAGACAGCCATCTACTAAAAATCTTCATATGTCTGAGAAACAAAGGATATGTGCATATGTGTTCACACACAATTTTTGTGACACAAACCTCTTCTGCTTTGTGATTGGCTGGTGGAGTCAGTGCTCTGTGACCCTGGCCGCTGAGATTTTGAGAAGCATCTGCAATTCAGCTGCTGAGACTTGAGGGCAATGAAGTAGGACACAGGAACGTTAAAGTAGTGCAGGACCCAGGACCAACCGTAGTTGCATGTGGCTCCTGAGTCCTGGGTGTTAATAAATGTGACACTCCACAGCATGACCTGCCTTGGCCAGAGCCTTCCATGCATGTCTGTTGGCAGGCCACCAGGTGTGGGCCCGCTAGAGTCTCCAACTGGGTAGGCGGGTGCCCAGGAATCGTGGGCGTGGAGGGAACCAGGCTCACAGTCCGGGCCCAAGGGCTGCCCAGGCGGACCATACCAGGTGAGTGCATGTGGTCATGTCATCATCCCAGCTCAAGTGCGGGGGCCACCATGGCTGCCCATTATTGGCCGCCCTAGCTGTCTGTCATGGCAGGGGATGGGGCACCGGCCTCATGTCTCTTCCGGCCCTCCCTCCCCAGACCAGTCGATTGATGGGAATGTTTATTCAGTTCCCCGACCTGGCCTGTCCAGGGGTGGGCCCCCATCCGTGGGACATGTAGCCGGTGTGCCGGTTGCACATTTATTAATACCCACAGGTTGGCAACCTCTGCAAACAGTGATTCCATTTTTTCATGCAACTCCACAAGGCAACACTCAACTGAGAAGGAGGGGCCATTTATACTCTCAGGAGGTTGATCTAGGCAAACGTTTTACATGACGCTCAATCTCACTTCATCAGAACAAAGTCTTAACTATGAGACAATTGCTGGGTTCAGGATGGGTAAATGTATAGGAGTGAACCAAAGCCACTGGGGTGTTCTTCCAAGCAGAGGAACCACAAAAACTGGGTTGCATTTGCTCATTATTACCTGCTCTGACTTTGCTAGCAGTCATTTGAAGTGGCTGTGGCAGAAAGGGAAACCAGCCACTGTGGGAAGAAGCCAGCTTTTCACTGGAACTCAAGACTTTTTCTAAGCAGAGCTACAGCCAGCCTGAAATTCTCCAATGCTCAGCTTCACTTAGACAAACAGTTGGCTTCCAAGGGAGGCCGGCAGCGTATGAGTGCTTCCTTTATGCACTTCAAGTATTGCAGTAGCTGCTACAGGGACATGGCATGCACTTGCAGTATATTCAGCAGCTGATTGTGATTGACTTTTGGTGGGGCTGGGGGAATTGGAGTCTGATGGAAGGGGAGTTGGAACACACAATAAAATCAATGCACACGTGTGCATATTTTTCTCTCTCCTACACTCTCAAACACACACACATCAGCACTACTGAAAAATACATAGTGCAGGGCTGCATTAGAATCAATGCAGCCCTGTACCATATATTTTTCATAAGCGTCCTGGATTAAAGGGGAGATATGGCAGTAGTAAGAGGGACATTAGTCATCAAACTGATCGTTATCAGTTTGACAGGTCTACATCACCGGAAGTCCCGCCTTCGGACGGAAGTGATGTGGTTCCGGAAGTCCTGCCTTGGGACGGAAGTGACGTGGGTAAGCGGAAGTGACGCAGAAGGGTGTGATGCTTCCAGGTCAGGGAGGCGGGAACCGAAGGTTCCAGCCTCCCTGAACCCACAAGGTCCTTTGAAGAGGCCCGTGTAATGCATCTATGAACTCAGGAGAGTGAGACGGACCAGTAGGTATGGGTTTTGTGGGGATCGGAGCAACTTTATGA
>QEPC01008313.1:4151512-4173249 GCA_003113815.1 Sphenodon punctatus
GTAGGTTAAATAGGATAGGAATTGATTAAACGAGTCATCTCCTTAAGAGATGGGGAGGTGACACCCAGTGCTAGGCGCAGGCAGCATGCACTGGGGTTATTCCCCGGGGAGGGGTACTGCAGTTCGGTCAGTAAGTACCTGCACGGTCTGCTGGCTTAGCGGGTACTCACCTCCTTACTCAAGCCCACTGTTGGGACGCTCCCCCTTTCGGCCAGAGCCAGGGTGCTGTCGAAGGGGAGCTTGGTTTGTGTTGGAACTGGCACGGGAAGGCACATCCCGGCCAGCGCCGAGTTTATAAGAATCAGTTAGCTAATCATACTGGACCCATATTGCTCGTGCAATCACCCACCGTCTTTGAATTTGTTGAATAAAGAGTGCGGCCTGATTTAATCCAGCACTTGGTCTCTGTGTCTTATTGGGGGGTGCGGCGACAAATCTCCTAATGGACCAAGACTCCTTTAAAATAATGGTTACTCTGCCCCCACCCCTGTCCCTCTAGCCTCAGCTGATTCTGCATGGTGTACCCAGCTGAAGGTCAGCCAAAAAGGGCCCCGACTCAGTATCCAGCCAGGTCTCCATGATACACACGAGATCCTGGTCCAGGATCAGCTCCCGGACGGTAGGTGACTTATTTATGACCAATCTTGCGTTCAACAGCATCATGCCTAGGCCATGGGACCTCCAAATCTCAACCACCTCATCTCCCGCTCTGGTGGCGGTGAGGGGGACAGGTACTAAACACCTCTCCCTCCTCAAAGAATATACCGGCCTCCCAGGAGGGCATAATTCCTCCCTTCCCCAGTGAGTAAGCGGCGCCCCCCCCACCCTTCCCTAACCCATTCCCCCAGTCCTCTGCTTTCACCAGGGGCACAGACCATTCCCTTTAGTTACCCCCACACCTCCCCCAGCTAGAGATCTTAAAATCACCCACCAACCACTGCCTAAGACCCTTGAACCCAAATCTGACAGTCTCTACCCACAACTCGCTAAGGGCCGTGCCCAAGGGCCGTTTAGTGTGGCTCTTTGGCACGTGCCTATGGCACATGTCTGCGCCCACACCAAGCCATGCCATGCTTTAAGCTTCCCCTGGGTGGAAGCAGGAAGCACCCTGAGGGGATCCCTGTCCTTGCCTCCTCTCCTCCTAGAACGGAGGGAGGGGAGATGACAGTCAAAGGGGCCAGTGGTACTCCTACGACCGTGTATGGTAGCTATGAAATGGCCATGCCTTTTCTCTCCTGCACCTTCAAAAATCCCTGGACTAGATTCTAATTTAAGGTTCGTTTGGTCCAGTGTTAAAGGGGTTTTAAAGTGGGTAACCTCTTTATGCTCTCATCTACGTTGAGTCTCCTTCACACAGTGCAAAGGTGCTAAAGGAGAATCTACAGAGTCTGGCCACCATTTTACAGTGTACGCCATTATCCATGGCAGAGGACACACACAGAAAATCACTCATAGACATTGCCCTTTCCTTGCATTTTGGTTTTTTTGCCTAGTCCTCCTCTCACTGTCATAATTGTTGTTTGTACACGTAATTGAAAACTGATGTTCTTTCATTCTAGTTCAGGAGTGGGGAACTTTTCCCCTCCCATGGGCCACTCTGAAAATTAGTATAAGTGCCATGGGCTGTATAGAAGTTGGGTTTTTTTTAGGGATGTGCCCAGGATGTGAGAAGGAAAAAGAGGATCTATGCCATGGATCCAGCTTTTATCCTTAAGTATATGCCCTCATCCGCTCCCTTTCCCTGAGCTCAGTCTCAGTGCTTGAGGGCAGGTTCTGGAATCTATAGGTCAGATCTAGGAACTGGAAAAAGACTGAATAAAGAACGTCCCCGGTCCAGATTTGCCCTATCTGCCAGAGCTTCCTCACCCCTTTGTTAGAGTAAGAGTGTTAACAAATGAGATGGTAGCCCACACCAGGTGAGTGTACGTATAGGGTGGCATCTGTATCCAGTGGGGTACCACGTATGCATGAAGGAGTGCAGACACTGTGCAACCCTGCTGCATTTCCAAGTTCAGCCGATTGAAAGTGAGATTTCCAGATTTGATGAGAGAGTGGGATCAAAATGAGTTTGGGAATTTTCTTGACATGCACACTTCCAGAAGTATTGTGTGCAGCCATAGGCTATTACACATCTTAATACAACAACATACAAGACAGTCAGTAATGGGAGTCTTGACCCTCCTTGCTTCTTTTTCTCATCAGTGCCTTGATGACAGCAAGAGGATATCTGCGGGGCCACTGGGGTACCTCAAATGGATGGCAGGGATGAATCTCTTCAGGGAAACAAGTAAGTTTGGGGCACAGGGAATGTAAACCAACTAAAGGAGACCTTGTTGCTCTATGCAAGGTTTGGGCAAGCAGAGAAGTGCAGTGTGTCCTGGTGAGCATGGATGTTTTCTGCCCCCACTGTGTGGTAATGCCGAAGATGATAGAGAAGGATACAAGAGGTGCATGCTTGACTGGAGGTTTTATGCAAACCAAGAGGGATTTCAAGACCATGGCAGATGAGACCCCAATAAAACTCTGTGCTGCTACCTGTCAGTACATGACTGTGAGAGATGAATATGATAAACCGGGTTGACAACATGCAAAGACCAATGGTTTTTTATTTCAATTTTTACTTTTGATTTCAATGCTCACTATAGGCACTCAATAAGGTATGTGATTTGCTCAATAAACTCAGCATTTATGTGCATAGGAAAAGGTTAGTTCCAGCTGCCGAGTGCACCCAGGTATGAACCTCCGTGGGTGGGCAGGGGATAGCAGGCACTGGACCACCTCCTGGTATCATAGCCTGGAAGAAACAGCTGGTGTGGTTTCTTCTTCCCATGGTTCGCTGTGGCTGAGAGTCGTCATAGGGGACAGGATACTGGGAAGGGGTGGGTGGGCAGACCGCAGTGGGGAACAACGCTTGCCCGTGTATCAGACTTCTCTAGCTAAACCTATGAGTGAGGGCTGCCCGAACACACAAGAAATACGTGTGTGTGTGTGTGGGCATTTATTAGGCTATACACACTGAACATGTGAGTGGGGGCTGCATGGATCAAACCCAGAGTCCAGCGAGCTATATTATTATTATTATTATTATTATTAAACATTTATAAAGCGCCAGTAACAACCTGGCGCTGTACAGAACATATAATCAGCTGCGGTCCCTACCTGTGGCTTACAATCTAAAAGACAAGGAGGGGGAGACAAGGAGAGGGGACAGCGGGAGAGACATGGGAGAAGACAAACAAACATTCAGGCGGATGCGAAGTCTCAGGTGCGTGTACTTGGCTTGGTTACAAGGTGGTCGGTAGCAGCAGTCAGCAGAGGAGGGCTGACAGTAAGAGCAAGGGGAAAGACTAGAGGGCATTGGGAAAGGCAGCATGGAAAAGGTGGGTCTTGAGGAGGGATTTGAAGGAGCGGAGGGAGGAGGCGAGGCGGACGTCGGCAGGGAGGGAGTTCCAGGCATGCGGGGCAGCGAGGGAGAAGGGACGAAGGCGGTTGGGCGAGCAGGAGAAGCGAGGGAGAGCGAGGGAGGGGACAGCGGAAGAGCGGAGAGCGCGCGCAGGAGCGCGTAGGGCGATTAGGTCCGAGAGGTAAGGGGGAGCTTGGTCATGGAGCGATTTGAACGTGAAAACCAGGAGTTTGAACAGGATACGTTCAGGAAGGGGGAGCCAGTGAAGGGAGAGGAGGAGAGGCGTCACATGGTCGAAGCGACGGGCAGAGTGAATGACCTTGGCGGCAGAGTTTTGGATCGCCACAAGGGGGGACAGGTGGGAGCGAGGGAGGCCAGCAAGGAGGAGGTTGCAGTAGTCGAGGCGAGAGATAACCATGGCATGAACAAGGATTTTGGCCGAGGAGACAGATAGAAAGGGGCGAATGCGGGCAATGTTGAGGAGAGCGAATCGGCAGGATTTGGCCACAGAGTCAATGTAAGGTTTAAAGGAGAGGTGCGTGTCAAAAATGAAGCCCAAGCTGCGGGCACGGAGAACAGGACGGATGGTGACCCCATCAATGCAGACGGTCAGGTCAGAGGGAGAGGAGGGGGAGGGAGGAAAAATGAGGAGTTCAGTCTTGGCCATGTTCAGTTTGAGTTGGCGTCGGGACATCCAGGCGGAGATATCAGAGAGGCAGTCGACGAGGCGTGAGCGGACAGAGGAGGAGAGAGAGGGGGTAGAGAGATAGAGTTGGGTGTCATCAGCATAGAGATGGTATTGGAACCCGTGGGAGGCAATAATTTCACCAAGGGACCGGGTGTAGATAGAGAAGAGGAGAGGGCCAAGGACAGAACCTTGGGGAACCCCAACCGAGAGGGGAAGGGAGGGGGAGGTCGACTCGGGGAGGGAGACATTAAAGGAGCGGTCAGAGAGGTAGGAGGAGAACCAGTCAAAGACAGAGCCACGGAAGCCCAAAGAGTAAAGGGAGTCCAAGAGGAGCGAGTGGTCGACAGTGTCAAAGGCAGCAGAGAGGTCAAGGAGGACAAGAACGGAGTAGTGGCGCTTCGATTTAGCGACAAGTAGATCATTGGTGATCTTGGCCAGGGCAGTTTCAGTAGAGTGGAGGGGGCGGAAGCCGGACTGGAGAGGGTCGAGGGAGGAGTTGGCAGAGAGGAGGTTCAGGCAGCGGGAGTAGACGACACGTTCCAGGAGCTTCGAAGCAAAGGGAAGGAGGGAGACCGGCCGGTAACTAGAGGGATCGGAAGGGTCCAGGGTAGGCTTTTTGAGGATGGGGGAGACAGTGGCATGTTTGAAGGCAGAGGGGAAAGAGCCTGTGGAAAGGGAGAGATTGACAACATGCAGAAGGGGGGGAGCGACAGTGGGAGCAATAGAGGTCAGGAGGCGGGAGGGGATCGGGTCAAGGGGGCAGGTGGAGGGGTTGGATGAAGAGAGAAGGGCAGATATTTCCTGGAGAGAGGCAGGAGGGAAGGATGCGAGGAGGGAGGGGGGCGGGGGAGTAGTTTCATTTGTTAACACCCTAAGAAGCAGCAGGTAACACAAGAAAAAAGGACAATAGTAGAATTCTGCTGACGTTGTATGTGCTAGGTTTTCTGGAAAGTTAAGCACCTGCATTGGGTTCATTTCCTCCTTTCCACAATGTGTGTTGAACTCCTTCTAAAAATGTAGCACTGAGTTGTCCCGGTAAGAGCTGTCACATGCTCAGTAGTTTTCATATGCAAACCCTTGTATACAAGTGTGCATGGAAGCTGGATTCTTTTGGAAATCTGAGTATGGGGTTTGAATAGAGCTTAAATGGACAGTTTAATGACATAACCATGGTTAATTAAATGAAATTCCAGATATTTAACTCTTTAACCAGTTGGTAACCATATACCCCAGCGGTTAACTGATTGATCAAAATACTGATTAATAACTGCTTTACTTTTACTGCATTAACCAATTTACTGCATAACTGATTTTTAGTTTTTCTGTATTTTGTCATTTCTGGTTTATTTCCAGTCTAATAGCAGAGCGGTGCTCAGCAGTTTTAAACTAGGTATCCATTGGGAAAATGAAGTTAAACTTGAAACTAGGGCCTGGGAGTAAACAGGAAAGGAATTATGGGTAAACAGAAGTAGCCAGTAACTGGAATGTACGAGGAAATGGAATGTGGTGGTAACCAGCGCGAAGCGGTAATGCAATAACTTGTTTAAACGGGTGGTTAATAAACAGTCACTGCTCGGTAATCGATTGTTATCAGTTCAGATACCGCATATCCAATGGTTGCCTTGCCACTGTCTGCCTGGACTTCCTTTTTGGAACTAGAAATCACATTCTCTCTTGAACCTCTTGGGCCCCTGTGGACACAACACAGTGATGCCAGCAGGAGTGGCGCTGCCAGAAATGACTACAGTTTTAAGAGGGCAAGTTACATTTTCTGCCCTTTGTTTCATATTCTTAGTTTCTTACCGATAATGTTCCATTTTCTTTTTCATGCTAAAGCCCTAGGATCCTTTGATCCTTATCCTAGTTGATGTGATGCATGGGAGCAGAGGAGGAGGAGGCCAGATTACCTGCATGCCTCCAGTAGCATGTCTCCAGTACCACAGCTGAAGTGTCGTTTGCATGCAAGAAATTGCGATTTTCTTGCCATTTTGTGAGACTTCCAGATCAAATAGGTTTTTTGGTAGAGAACTTCCAGCATGTTTGAGGTTTGCCCATCACAGCGGGATACTTCCCAAGAGCATATGCATTCATTATAAAGTAACCAGACATGTTCCCGACGGCACTCGGGTTCTTTCATAACGCTCCATCCAAAATTGCTGGGAGTGTGCTCTTGGAAAGGGCTGGGCAGAGATGGGGAAACCTCAAACATTTTTGAAGGTTCATTCTGGAAACCTTTTTGGGTTGGAAATCCCCCAAGAGCATGCCACAAGCTGGTTAGAGGTCTGGGTGGGGTTTCCATCTGGGGATAGATTGCAAAGGCTAGGATTGTTTAGGTTGGAAAGGGGAAGAGTGAGAGGGGATGTAAGCGAAGTGTTGAAGGCTAACGAAGGTATCATGAAAAGCAGTCAGTTCCTCAAATTAACACTGCCCTGTAATTTGAGAACAAAGGCTTGCTCAATGAAATTAAAGCAAAAAGGAATTCTTCCTCCCAGAGCACATGGCCATGAAGTCATGCCCATGTGTAAATAGCTAAGCGAGAGAGAGAGGAAGCATGGTTTAGGGACTAGGCCACGTCAGCTCTGATCCTCAAGCCCACTCCACTGGTCAAGTCCCATTTGTTTTCAATTAGGATTGCATCCGCACAGAGTTTTGAGGACCTGGCTGTAAAGTGAGAGGAAAGAGACTCAAGCCTACTCTGCCCCTAACCCTTAGGTAAGTACCTTCACCTTTCTCTCCTCCCCTTCCCCGACCTTCTATTCTAGGTCTTGTTTGTTTACACTGCAAGTTCTTTTGAGCTGAACTGCCTCTTGCTATGTATGTTAAGGCGTAGCTAGTTGCAGTGGACCTTGGTGCAGAAGATGGAATGGGCCCTCTCATGTTGTTTCATGATTGCAGAAGACATTTACATTCCACATGCATGTGGTCCCCCCCCCCCCCGACTTATGGGTCCTTGTGCAGCTACACTACTTGCACCTATGATAGCTACGCTCTTGCTGGTATGGTGTTTAGCACAACAGCTTCTAGCCATTGGAGCTTCTAGTAGCTGGTGCAGTACAAAGAACAACAAAAAGCATGATATACAACATCAAATTAACCTGCGGAACTCACAGACAAAGGAAATTACTGGGGCAAATAAATTAGTTCAGTGGTTCCCTAACCTGTTGGACCAATGGACCACTGTCAACCTCAACATTTCTCACAGCCCACCACGCATGCACCACTGGAGATGCCTGTAAGCTGGACAGCGGCCTGCTCATTTCAGGCTGGTCATAGCTGCACTAGACAGGTGACTCCAGTCCCTGCTAGTAGCACCCAAAGTTTGCTTTTCTGTAGTCATTGCTACAGTTCCAGGGACAAGTTGCAGCTTTCTTCCCTACCTGCAGACCGCTTACCATGGTTTCGTGGACTAGAGTTCATAAATTGCAGAATACAGAAGTGTGAATAACAGAAACAGCCACACAAGGCAGGATTAAAATCGGCCAGAGCCTAGGAGACACCCTCCTTTCTCACCCATATCGTTTACCAGAGATCCTAAAAACAAAGAACCCCCCCCCCCCAAAAAAAATCTATACGTTCAGTCATTTTTATTTCAATGGGTTCAAAACTGACCCATTTTTGTTGAGTTTTTTCCTTCCAAATTTCTTCATTACATATTTTAAAAAAACCAACCAAGGCTGAGATCCACAAGCCACTTACTCCAGAGTGACCCCATCAAACTCCATGGGGTTATTCGGGTTAAGTGGTTTGTGTATTGCAGTTCAAATTGGCACTGAACCCATTATCACAACTGTAACTGAAACAGGGATCAAACATTTTGGTTTTGAGAAACTGGCTTGTTGGTAAAAGCCAGCAACGTGTTTTTATTAATTATTATTGCAAAACATGAGCAAATAGTGAATTTTTAAAAAGAAATCAATGGTTTGCTTGTGTTTTGGGGGGGTTGAAAAGGTTTTCTGTCTTTCAGGCAGGAATGTTCAGCCAGCTCTGCTGTATGGTTTTGTGCAGCATGGGATCATATGTAACTTTCCATCAAAGTGTCCGGCATTAGTCCTATCAGGAACTGATCACTGGATTGACTCACCTATTAATCCGAAAGGATAGTACTGGCACAGAACTGAAATAGCCAAATAACCTCGGGTTTCTTCTCTTTACATCTTATTATTATTATTAGCATTTATATAGCACCAGCAATGTACCTGGCACTTTACAAAGAATAAGATAGACACGGTCCCTGCCTGAGGACTTACAATCTAAAGACAGGGGGGGAGGGGAGACAGGGACAGGGGAACAGAGTGAGAGACAAGGGATGCGACAATCATGAGGATGCGAGAGCTCAGGTACACGTTTTTGGCTTGATTGCAGTAAATTGGGAGTTTACAGATAGCAGGTGGATGATAATCCTGGGTGGGATTATTTCTTTTTATGGGAATACCACTTGGCTAGTGCTGCATGGATCATGTAAGTCCCCGGAAGCATTTATTGAGCAACATCTCACTAAGTGCAGTCCCTGTACTTTATTTAGTGTTCTCACTTAGGATGTACCGTAATGTGCATTCCATCCTGATAGGAGAGGTTTCTCACCCCTGCCCTTTCCGTCCTTACTTCCACATAGCCATATGCCAATTCCTCTTCCTTTTGGGGTTATGTTCCAATCCCAACGTCTAATATCTGAGAATTAGTGATAACTGTGCACTTAAATAACTTCTATTTATGGGTCAGTTTAAAATTGGTTTGCATGAATGGATGAGTCTTATGAACAGATTCACCAGATTCCTGCCTAGTGTGGGACTTGGATCCAGACGTGTGGCAGTCCTGCCTCCTTTCTGACATGGTTCTGCCTTTTCAAAAGGAATGGATTGTGTCATCACAGTCCTCCAAAAGAGGCTTGGCTATATTGGAAATGGGTAGAGAATCCCTACCTCCCACTCCTTTTCTGGCATGGCTCTGTTCCTTATGGGGTACCTCTTATGGAGCATCATGACATCACATTGGATTTTGCTCAAGAGGTCCAGAGCTCTGCCTCAGCCTCCTCAGCCACTGACTAACAATGCCACTTTGATTATTTGGGCTGACTTACGGCTCGAGTGTGGCATGGAGGTGTCTTCTCTTGGGTGTGACTTGAGACTGACTTAGGACTGACTGAACATCTGTTCAGCTCTCCTTTCACAAGCGTTCTCTTAAATTAAGGCTGACTTAAGGCTAAATTAAGGTTAACTGAAGGTTTGTGAAGATAGCAAGAGTTCTCTTGTGAAAGTCAACCTTAGGTTGTCTTAAGGTTAACTTAAGGCTCGAGGGTGTGTCTGGGGGGGGGTTGTGTCTCAGGTGTGATGCTGGGGTGCCTTGAGTGTGACTTGAGGCTGACTTGGGGTTGTCTTGTGTGTGACATGAGGCTCAACTTGAGTGTGGCATGGGGGTATCTTGGATGTGACTTGAGGGTGACTTAGGTGTGAAGACAGATGTTCAGTCAGTTCTAAGTCAACCTCAAGTTACACACAAGGCACCTCCCCTGTGTCACACTCAAGACATGCGCTCGAGCTGTAAGTCAGTCATACGTTGAGAACGCTTGTGAAAGGAGAGCTATCGTCACAAATATTCAGTTAGCCTTAATTTAGCCTTGTCAGCCTTAATTTAGGAGAACCCTTGTGAAAGGAGAGCTGAACAGATGTTCAGTCAGTCCTAAGTCAGTTTCAAATCATACTCAAGACACACACACACACACACACACACACACACACACACACACACACACACACACACCCATGGCACACTCGCACCACACTCCAGGCATACCCCCGTGTCACACCCAAGACACACCCTCGGGCCTTGGGTCAACCTTTATTCAATCTTAACTTAAGAAAACATTTATGAAAGGAGAGCTATCTTCACAAACCTGCAGTTGGCCTTAATTTAGACTTGTCAGCCTTAATCACCCCCGTGCCACACTCGAGACACGTTCTCAAGCCTCAAGTCAAACAAGTCACACCCAAGACACACCCTCGAGCCTTAAGTCTGCCTTAAGTCAACCTCTAAGGTTGACTTTCACAAGAGAACCCTTGTGAAATGAGAGCTATCTTCACAAATGTTCAGTAAGTCGTAATTTAGTCTTACGTCAGCCTTAAGAGAATGTTTTGTGAAAGGAGAGCTGTTTTCACGGATGTTCAGTCAGCCTCAAGTCACACCCCAGAAACACCGCCAGCAACAAACCCAAGACACACCCCAGCACCACACCCAGGACACCTCTAAGTCACATCCCTCATCACAACCGAGCCATGCCTTTTGTCACACTCAGTTCATGCCCCCTTGGCACACCCAAACCACTCCACACCTCTGCAGCACACTCAAGAGAACCTCTGCTGCACACCCAAGACACACCTCCATGACACATCCAGGACACACCCTCGTGCCATAAGTCAACCTTAACTTAAGAGAATGCTTGTGAAAGTAGAGCTATCTTCAAAAATGTTCAGCTAGCCTTAATTTAGTCTTAAGTCTAAGGCATTCTCTGAAGGGTGTGCTGCAGAGGTGTGTTTAGGTGTACCACAGATGTGTGTCTTGGGGCGTGAGGAAGGTGTGTACCTTTAGTGTGAGGCAGGGTGTGTCTTGGGTATGCCACAGGGTTTGTTTTTGGTGTACCTAGGAGATGTGCCTTGGGTGTGTGGAGGGGGTGTGTCTAACAGGTGTGACAAGGGTGTGTGACTTGGAGATGTCCTGGGTGTGGTGTCGAGTGTGTCTTGGGTGTGTTCCTCGGGGTGTGTTTTGGGTGTGACTTGAGGCTGACTTAGGACTGACTGAACATCTGTGAAAACCGCTCTCCTTTTACAAGTGTTCTCTTAAGTTAAGGCTGAGTTAAGGCTAAATTAAGGCTAACTGAAGATTTGTGAAGATAAGAGAACACTTGTGAAAGGAGAGTTATCTTCACAAACCTTCAGTTGGCCTTAGTTTAGAGTTAAGTCAGCCTTAATCACCTCCGTGCCACACTCGAGACATGTTTTCGAGCCTCAAGTCAGCCCCAAGACACACCCTCGAGCCTTAAGTCTGCCTTAAGTCAACCTTAACTTAAGATAACACTTGTGAAAGAAGAGTTAAGTTAAGATTGACTTAAGGTTGACCCAATGCTTGAGGGTGTGTCTTGGGGCTGACTTGGGGCTAGGGCTGAAACTAGATTTTGACTTCCTCAGTTATTGCTGAAAATTCTCATCTTGCGATTCTCATCTTGCTTTAAATGAGAAACGATAACCAAGGAAATTGTCATCCCTTGACAATTCTCGGTCGAGAATCTTTTCTCAAATAACCGTTTACCAGATTGTCATTTACAGTTGGATTGCCGGTTACCGAGTTACCGTTTACTGGGTTGCCTGTGAACCAAATCCAATAACCAGTAATCACCAATAAACCAATAACCAATAACAAAAAAACAAAAATAAATAACCAGTGAACCAATAAACATCGTACTAAACCAATAAACCATTAACCAATACAAAAAAAATAACCAGATAACCAATAACCAATAAACACGGGTAAATGGCAATTCACAGTAACCAGTAAATATGGTACATGGTAAATTGCGATACTGATACAACCGATAAATGGCAAAAAAACACAATAACTGGTAAACATGGTAAATGATAAATGGTAAATTGTGGTAACCGATAAATCGAGTTTCGTCCGAGATCTTGTTTGGGGTTCGAAAAAGCTACGAAATCTTGGCAGCAATTCTCCATTCTCGTTTCAGCACTATTTTATTTATTTATTTTTATCCTGCCCCTCTCCCCACAGAGGCCTCGGGGCAGCTTACAACAATAACAAAATATCAAATAAAGTAAAACCTATTGGTCCAAAAGGAGCTGTTTACTTATCACTCTTGCTTAATTGGTCAAATAGAGTCGTTTTCACGCTGGCCAGATTTAGTATTCTCCTATTGGCAGTTATAGACAGCAGACGTTCGCAGATTCCTTACTAACTTTGATTTTGCATGCTGTCTCCAACAGGTGGTGGAATTCCTAAGTCATGTTTTTTCGATTGCCAGCTGTATAATGAAATTCGTGGTAAATGATTGACACCGATCATTACAGATTTAAAAGCATCTTCTCAGTTTGATCTTTTGGTGTCTTGTTTGAGGGATTCCGACCGTATTATTACTGCCATGGTAACAACATTTTGTAATATAGCTATGAAGCTCAGGCAGGAAGGGATGCAGAAGGAACAACCTCTCCCATCTATTGTGGAAATTTGTCCCGAATAAGTGCATATGGGTGGCTTATCTTTGCTCAAATTGATCTATCCTGACTCACAACATTTATATATGTTATTTCCTTTGGTTGTCCAGATTTTTGTACTTTGTATTCTAATTGCTGGTTATGGTTTCACTCGTTGTTAAAATGATTTAACCTGTTAATCTCCTTTTGTTTAATGATGGCAGGGAAAGTATGTGTCTCCTTTTCTTCCCTACCTAACATATTCTTCAATTATATGAAATTCATGGGATTGCCCGCTGTGAAAACTTGGAATTAGTCTTGCATGCAGATTCTCCTGTCATGGGGTTAAGGAACATTGCAGCAAGCGTTAGTTTTGTGTTACTTTGATATTTTAAATTTATTTTTATTTATTTTAAACTTATATTTGTAGTCCAGTACTGCTTTAAATTATGGATGATGTCTCTTTCCCCTCTTACGTTAATGTGTACTTTTATGGATTGTGGCTGATGCTGATATTCACATAAGAAAGGCAACGACAATAATAAAATCCAGTTCCCAAAGTCTAAAACCTGGTCTGCATAAAATAAACTCCCACAGAACCCATCCAACCCTCCCCCATCTCCCTGCCAGTCGCCTGGTGGAAGAGCCAGGTCTTACAATGCCGGCGAAAAGTAAGGAGATCCGGGCTGAAGTGAACCTCCACCAGGAGGAGGAGTTTTCAGATGAGGAAACCGAGGCATAGACAGCTTAAGGCCGCTTTTATACGAGGCGCTGAAAAGTGCCTCCTGAGTCCCGCGTTTAGAGAAAAGCCGCGCGGGAAGTGTTTACATGTTCCCCGCGCTGCCGGAAGTGACGTGCTCCCTGATTCCCCGTTGTCGGAATCGTGCACTCAGCGAAAGCTAGTAGCTGAGTGCACGGTCATCTGAACCATAGTTCCTTGTCCTATTAAATGATGCTGCACAGCTTCTATGTTCCCAATCTCAACCTTGTTAGACCCACATAGCTGTTCCCTTCTTTCTCTGTGGAGGTGTATAAAGCAGGACTTAATAGCCCTGGTCTAGGGCCAGCCTTAGAGAAGACAAGGGGGCTGGGGGAGTGCATGGGGCAGAATTCACTGTGTTTCTGAAGCTGCCAGTGAAAGTGAAGAGGTAGAGTCTGACAGGAGGATGCAGCTGCATCAGAGGTCCAAGAGTTGTGCACCCCCTGCCCTGGAATCCTGCTGTACTGCAACTACCTCTGCAGCTTCTCAAGTTCCTGCTGCTGGGGCACCGCCACTGGCCTGAGAAGCTTCTGGCATCCGGCAGCAAAGTCACAACAGCAGGAGGTTTAAAGGCACATGGCAGTATGGCGGCTCTTTTCCAGGCCATCTGGCTGTTTACTCTGTCTTTGAAGGGTGGCTGCTGTTCTTCCCAGCTCTTGCTGATGTTGTCTCAGGGCCTTAGCGTGCTCAGTGCACGGTCCTATCCATGTCCTCAGCCCATAGTGCTTTTAGTCTGTGGTCCCTGTTCTGGGTCCTGGTATCCATGACAGGATACAGTCCGCAATGAGGGAGCTTACCTGTCCAGGAGCAGGTGTGGGCTCTGCTTAATCTAGAAAGGGCTAATGTTGAGCACCTGTGATTAATGTAACTGACCACTGGATGTCATTGTTTCTCTACTGAATACGGTCCAGGACCTCTTTTATTTGGCAGTAAAATTGGATTTATTATTTTTCTTGCTTAACATATGGAGTTTTCAGGTGTTTGGCACCTTCTCCACTTGGCTGAAGCTACCCCAGGAACCAGATTACGCTGCTTGTTTTCTTAGGGTGGGGAAGGTTTACAGTCCTGAGATGAATATGGTCAATCCTAAAACCTGCCGCCTTTAGGCCAGACCCTCAGCTGCTGTAAACAAACATTGCTCAGTTGAAATTGATGGGACGTTGCCAGTTTATGCCAGCTGAAACTTGGTCACACTGTGTTTTTCTGTTCCTATCCCACCATTCAAACACGGCCAGTCCCCTCCCTTTTCCTTCTCCTCATTTCCATATGCCATGTCCTGTTGCAATACACTAGTTTCCCTTCCTCCTCCTTCCTGTCTCAGCCCTGCTAAATGCCTCCAACTCTACCTCAATTTCAGTGCCAGTTAGTTTTCTCTCTCCTGTGTTATGTGATTCAGATTTGATTCAGGACGAGCCATGCTGAGCTGGAACCAAGACTTGGTGGAAATGTGGTTGACTAGGAAAGGAAGCCAGTCATATAAACTCAGCCTGGTCTATACATCTCCTTGTCCATTCAGCTCATAATCCTAGTGAAGTTTCTGGAGACTTTCCGTTTACTGTTCATCCCATCCAAGTACTGTTTTTATCCCGAAACAGATGAGCTCACAGACAAAAATGGAACACAGGAGAACCAAATCTCTCCCCAAATGGTCCTCCCAGTTCTAACTAGGATTGGAATCTGTTTAACTGTTACCAACATTGGTTATTAATCATGATTTATTAATATTTATATTGTGCCAGAAAAGTACCTGGTGCTGTACAATTAATACTTAGTTGACCCATCAACACACACAACATTTGAGATACCCCAATTACTGTCACCACTGTAGAACATCAAGTGAGAGAAATTGCTCTGGGTTCAGTAGCAAATAGCAATTATGTTCCCTATCTCCACTGGCCAATTCTATGGTACCTCAAAAATGAAGGGCGCAATCCTCTACCATGGAAGTCAGTGGCAAAACTCGCATTGATTTTCATGGTGGAGGATTTGTCCTGTAAGTCTCTCACACTTGTATTGATTCTTCCTTACCCATCAATAATTGTCTCTGCTCTGGTTTTTCCATTTTGTTCCCTTCCCTGCCAAAGACGTTTAATCTTCCTGACTGATTAAATTAATTTTAGACTGAGAAATCAATAATAAAAACACCCACTCAAAAAAAAAAAGCCATATGCCACCCTACCAATTAATTAGACTGACAGTCCCTAAAGACTGGCCACTCATCAGCAAAAATAAACCACACACAGCTAATAAATTACCATAGCCAGACAATAAATCAAAGCAAGAAAACAGCCCCTATAGCGTTACCTGTAGGAACATACCATCCATTTGGTACATTCGTTCCTCTGCTTGATGGTTATAAATGAGACCAATTTTATTTTTGCCTTTTTTATTCTTACCTTTACCCTCCTTGATCCTTTCAGGTCAACTTTGTTGTACAAGTGAAGCTACTAGGTGACAGCTCTTCGGATTACTTTGGACTACTTACATGAGGGGCTGAGCAAGCTATAGCCAAGTCCCCATGGACCATTATCTAATACAATTCTCCTACCAGGACCTCTTCTTGGACCAGCAGCCAAAGACAAATTGGATCTAGAGAACGTTATCATTGCCGTACCACTGGTTTACCACATAGTACAGCTGTTCAGATATCAGAACAACCATGCCTTATCCTCCCATCAAGTTACCTCTAGAGGTTTTCTTCTGAAAGCATCTTAAGTTGTCAGTTGAGGATGATGTAGGGTGAAAGCAGACATAATGCTAACACCACTTTAATATTTCTTATGCATGTTGCAGGGCTGCATAGGACACCAATGCAGCCCTGCAACATGTATAAGAAATGTTAAAGCAGTGTTAAAGTGGAGTTAGTGTTATGTCTGTTTTCACCCGTAGTGAGTACTGCCAGAAGATCTTCCTTGACATAGGCCACCATGCTAATAGTGATGCTACTAATATAATACTAATAGGAGAGACAGAGAAGAGACAGTGGGAAATAGTTAAGTGATCAAGATAATACTGATAGCTATTAGCGTGAGCCATAACCAGGAACTGAGATTTAGTTGCTGGTACTGTTGTTACATGAGTCTCTTGGAATGCGATAACATCTACTCCAGATTTTTTTCACTAAAACTGTAAAGGATGTCACACTTGGCAGTGAAGAGTCCCTCAGTATTGAAATACAACACCCTAACACGTTCCCAGGACCATGTCTTAAAATGCTCGTCTGGGAAGTGTTGCTGGCAAGAGATTTACGCTAGAATGATAAGTCATGTGGGGAAATGCTACGGTAATGTTTTCTCAACTCTTGCTCAGCACAGGGAAGAATTAAAGCAACAGAGACCACCGCCATGAAGTATGATACGAGTGAAGTATGAAAATGGTGCGAGTCAGTAGGCCAGAGAGAAATCAGGAGCAGAAGAGGATTATATTTGGGCAGCAACAATGATATGATGATGGCCTGGTGACATCTGAGACCTATGCTCCAAGGCATAGGATTTGTGGGGCCCAGGGTGACGATAAAATGTGGGCCCCCCGAAGGCCCCACCTTGTTGGGACCACCCTCCATGGAGCCCTAAAGGTGGTTTTGTTTGGCCCCGCACACCCTGCCCTGGTGAAAAAGGGGTCATTGCAGGGGCCCCCAGAAAGAGTGGGGCCCAGGGCAATTGCCCTGGATCAGCGTGTGGTAAGGCTGGCCTTGCTTATTGTGTGTCATAGAAATTGGTTTATTTACAGGTTGAAGGGAGTGGATGTAAAGCAGCCAACCATACCTGCAGTTCTCCCCCAAAGTCAAGCAGTACAGAGTTTGCTCCAAACTGCCTCCTCACGTAGCTTTTCTTCAGAGTTTGCTTGCACTGTTCTGCCAACCCCCAAATTGCCATTTGCCGCTTTAAGCACTGTCTCCCTCTGTTGTCTCCTTGCTTAGCCTTGAGCAAAGGACTGAATGGCCCTGGAGCCAGGTGTCCCCACCACTGTGTATCCAGAGTGTCCCACCCCCCTTAAAATGTGGCACTGTGAAGCCTACAGTTCTCCCGAAATGGTCTATGCCCTTCCTATCTGTGGGATCGTCTCACTCTCCGTGCCCTGGATCGCCCCCTGTGGTCTGCCCTTCAAGATGTCCCCCGGGTGCACCGGGGGGGGGCATGCATGCCATAGGGCCATGACTCCCCGGTGGGGGTACAGGCACGAGGGGTGGTCTTTGTGAGGAGGTGGTAATTGGGGGGCGAGGGTGAGTAGGTTACCTAGTTAAGAAATTTTGTTTGTGGTATTCTATTGGATTTTTTCCATTGCTTATTTTTTGTAAGCTGCCCTGAGTCTTAAGTGGGTAGGACAAGATAAAAATTAAAACTGTAATGTAATAATCCTCAAACTCGGGTCTCTAAGGCAGATTAAAAAGGCAGTTTTTCTCTGAAAAGTGACTGCAGAATCGCACCTTTTTATCTGGCACCTCCAATCCCTCTCTTCCCCAACCCCCTAGCTCACCCCATCCCCTCCCAACAGCCCCCTCCCCTAGCCCTCACTGCCAAACGCCCTCGTGAATAAGACAGTTTTGCACTGCCTCCTAAAGGAGCTCAAGCCCGGACATAAACGAACCTCCTGTGGGAGGGAGTTCCACAGCTGCAGAGTGGCAGCTGAGAGCACTCTCTTGCCATGGAGACCAGGTTAAAAACTGACATCTTCAGACAGGCGTCCCTGGCTGACCACAAAGGCTATGACGGTATGTGGTAGGCCAGGCAATCTCCACATAAGTGGGTCCCAAGCTGTTTAGGACTTTAAAGGTCAAAACCAGCACCTTGAATTGTGCCCCCAAACCAGTAAGTGCAGATTCTGGAGCAGTTGGGTTATGGGAGGCACCCCTGGCTGATCTGGAGAAACTGGGCTTCCCCAGCACCTGGAAACTCTGGGTCAAAACCTGGAGTCTCCAGGCAAACCTTGGAGAGGTAGCAACCCTAGTGATGTCACTCCTGTATGCCTTTGGGCAGAAATGATCAAATGAATGGCCCTAACCATAAATAGGGCGATACCATCTGCAGATGAGGTCCCAGTGCTGATCCATTTTTGATAGTTGTACATGGCTCTCTTGTTGTCTGGGGTTTTGAGATTCGTTTGAAGTCTCGAAAATGAGGTTTCACAGACAAACAATTTGAGTACCATTGGCCTTGGGGATTGGACAACATTCTAAGGCAGGGGCAACCAAGAGATGATCTACAGGTAGATCACAAACCAATATCCAGTGAATTCTGGTGTGGGGAGAGGGACCCAACCTCTCAAAGATGAAGATCACCTCTGGGGAGGAGAGCAAGACAGATGTTCCAGGCAGTATCTCCAGAGAGGAGACAGGCTAGCTCCTCTGATGCAGCAGGGAAGGCTATCCTTATAAAGGAGTGCTCCTCTCCACTCTTGACACCAGTTTCAAATCTGAAGTGCTGTAGCTGAGAATCCGTGGGAAGGGTTCCAACCTGGAACACCAGAGCTAGTGGGAAGAGTCCTGGTAGATCGCCTGATGATCAAGTGGATTGCATGCACCGTAAACCTGGTCACCTCTGATCTAAGGCAAGTTAGCAGCATGCTCACAGTGTGGCTGACACATTTGATGGAGTGATGATGTGACCGTGCCTAAGGATATTGTCCATCAGGTAGCTATTGGCCATGGGATCAGATACCAAGTGGCAGCGACTTGTGAAGTTTGGAAGAACTTCTCTTAACCCTGTGGTCCCATGTGTAAAGATAAACCTTGTGAGGAAGGTAAAGTGAGAGCAAGGGAGGGTTGATGAGTCAGATGGAGTGGTGGTGGAATACAACAGCTCCCCAGTGAGGGGGTGTATGTTCATGAAGGAGTGCTAGTCGTTGGGGCTCCCTTGAGTGGGAAGCAAGGAGTTGAGATGCAGTGGGGTTTTATTTTCTGTATTATCATTATTTGAGGGGGGGAAGGCCATGGAGGGTTGGGTGAGAGGCGTGGTTGATTGCATTTTATTGCTTAGTTTCATTGCATTGTGGGTAGGGAGAGGGTTTGTGGATTGGCTGTACTGTGAGATTAACATGTTTGTAGTTATTTGTTTTGACATGTGATTGTAAGTCACTAGGTCTTTTTTGGGAAGAGCAGGGTACAAATAGAAAATAACATAACATACAGGCCTAGTGTTAAAGTGAATGTGTTAAAACTCCAGCAACCCCGAGAACATAATCTCCCCCAAAGATCATTCCAGGTGGAAAGAAATAAAGGTACCTCTGAATATGTGATAGAGTCTGCATAGATGAATACACATGCAAGATACAATAATCTTAGTCAGGGATTAGGAGAAAATGTGTATGACAGACCTGCCAGGACATCTGATGTTATGGATACCAGCACATTTGGCTGTCCATGAAAAATCTTTTCCCAAAAAGGATTTGGCTTTAAGATATCACATTATTTCTGGACAATGGCCGAATAAGCACAAGACCCGAAAATAGTTGAACTCACTTCACACATTTGAAGTCACTGGTGAAAGACACATCCCGAGACTGAAACAGAAGTAGCTGGACAGTTACTCCAGGAAGAAATACCGGTCCAGATGAAATCTCAACTGTATGCACATTTATATGGCCAGCTTACTGAGACCATTTATGTGAGTGGATAAATGAACTAAACTGAGGATCTGTGCTAAGAAGCTTTTCCTTAATAGACACTGCTTGTTAGTTAAAGTGTTGTGACTGCTCCTTGTAATATCATGCTTAGCTACTCCTGTCTTGCCCTCCTCCCGATTTCCTTTTCTTCCTACATGTTGTCTCTCCTCAAATACTGCTCCAACTATCCTTATTTTTGCTTGAGTTGTGCAATAGTTGGGTTTTTTGGGTTTAGTTTTTGTTTAAAGCCCTAGCTCCTGGGAACATACAACAGGAGAATTTCAGCCCATTTTTACACGTACCCAATTTTAGCGGTTTTAAAAAATCCGCTTTTAGAGACCTCACATGGGTGGCGTTTAGATGTGCCTCCCTGCACTAGAAATCGCCTAGCTGCCATTGGAAAGAGCAGCACTGGGAGGCTCATGCATTTGTGGATTTGTAAAACCTCGCCCGGTGCTGCTGTTTTGAATGGTAGCCGGGCAACGTCCAGTGTGGGGAGGCGCGTCTAAATGCGACCAACGCGAGGTCTCTAAAAGTGGATTTTTAAAATCTCTTAGTATTGGGCACGTCTAAAAGCGCCAGTTTTCATTTAAAATAAAAGTACATTTCTATTCCTTGTTGTTTCAGAGTAAAGCTTGAAAACGAGGACCCTATAGCAGGGGCAGGGAACCTGTGACTCCTGGGCCAAATCTGGCCTAGGGCTATTTTTATTAGTTTCCTTTCCAATTCATGCATCTGGCTGTGGATCCATTCCCAACCCTCATGCACTTGAAAGTAGGGGGGTGCGCTTCGTTTTAGTTATATTGATAACAATAACGACATTCTTGCTTTTGTTGTTGCAATAACGATAATGAAGATAAATAATAACAAAATCAATGATAATGAAAGTTGTTATGATTTTGTTATTGCCTGGCAGGTGTTTTTTGGAGGGAAATGTGGTTAGGGGAGGAGGGAGCAGACGTCTCAGAGCCAGAAATAGTGTTGAACTCTTGAACTGGGCCTGTGATTGGGGGGTGGAGGGAAGGACCTGATGGATGTAATCGCTGGCCAATGATTAGCACAAACAGATCCCCAGCCAGTTGTATGGCACCTTGTGATTGCTCAATGTCTCCCAGAACCAATCATGGGGGCTCTGGGGAGGGCACTGCAACCCTTTACTTTGCAGGGCCAGGCTGTTTGACTCTTGTTCTGTGTTGGCTCTTGATGTGTCAGGTTTTGTTTACAGAACTCTGGTGCTGCTTGCACTAAAAATCTTTCCCTACCCTCAGTGTTATACCTTACCTTTCCTTATACCTATATAGATAGATAGATATAGGTTTAGGTATATAGATTAGATAGATAGATATAGGTTACAGATATAGATAATATAGATAGAGATTTTTTCTTTTCTTTTCTTTTCCCCTTCCCCTGTCTGTCTGTCTCCTGTCCATTAGATAGATAGATTAGATACTAGGCTTTTTATTATATATATTAGCATCATAGGATAGGAATTGGATAGATAGATACTTAACAGAAGTTTATTGATATAGATACTTAAATAGGAATATATTGCATATAGTATGTTATTAGGTGTACGTTTAGGTTAGACATACATATTAGTAATTCGTCTCATGATCCCATGTTTTGGAGGGATTTGAGACGGCTATATTTGGAAAGGAGTCTGCGATCATCATTTCTTTTGGATGAGAACCTGTGGAGATCTCCTTGACTCAGTAATAGTCTTGGGTGTTTTGTAGGGACGGGAAAACCGGTAAATCCGGTATCCGATAATGCCGGTACCGGGCGTACCGGCATTATCGGATTCAACCCGGTAATCCGGTCCGGGTACCGGATTCCGGGTACCGGATTTTTTGCATTGCAGCCATTTAAAAATGGCTGCAATGTAAAAACTTAAAGCCCCACCACAAAAGTTAAAAAAAACAAACCCTCCCCGAGTCCAGGCTGTGCGGGTGGAAGGGGGGACACCCCCCACCCACCCTGCCCAGCCTGGATTTTTGTTTAAAAAAAGACTGAGAGGCGAGCCCACCCCCCAGCACCAGCGGCCACGGCATCCCCGCAGCCGCCGGTAAGTATGACCCGATCCCTGGGGGG
>QEPC01008313.1:4173478-4187832 GCA_003113815.1 Sphenodon punctatus
GTCATACTTACCGGCGGCTGCGGGGACGCCGCGGCCGCTGGTGCTGGGGGGTGGGCTCGCCTCTGAGTCTTTTTTTAAACAAAAATCCAGGCTGGGCAGGGTGGGTGGGGGGTGTCCCCCCCCTTCCACCCGCGCAGCCTGGGAGGGGGAGGGGGGAGGAATTAATAATTGTATTTATTTCATTGATTTCAACGGGGACACAGTGCCCCATTGAACTCAATGAAATAAATCCGGTACCGGTATACCGGATTTAATCCGGGAATCCGGTTTTTAGAGAACCGGTAACCGGTAAATCCAGTAGCCGGTAATGGGCCCGGGGTCCCACCTCTAGTGTTTTGCCTTAAGCTATTCGGCAAGATGTCTTACTCTGTGGTCGAATGGATAAGCAGAACAATGGATCCTTTAAGGCCATGCCTCTGCTTCTTAGATTGCGTTTCTGCTCTAAAGACATGTGGCTTTATTGGGGAATTTGTTTATTCATATGTATATGTATACGTAGTTGATGTAACTATATGATGCTGATATTATTTTATAGTTATTGTATTAGAAATCCTGTAAATTGGATGTATTTTTATCTATGGTAATGACCTTTGGTCACACCAAATAAAATGTGATTTATATTAGTAATTTTTCATATTGTCATTGTGCACTTATTACTACTGCATTTTAATGAGAAAGGGAGTAAGGTGTTTAACTTCTGTGAAGTCTGGGGCAGGTGTCTGCTGGCACTTCTGCCACTGATGGCAGCCCACAATGGAAACAATACTGAAAACAAAATCTTTATTGCTCAAAATCGATACCAATACTGATAACGACACTGATAACGAATAACAATATTTTGTTAACGATAAAGAAAAATTAAAACAAAAACCAACATGGGTCATTGGTGAGCATCCCTATTTGAAAGAATTCACTCGGGCTGGAAGCAGAGATGAGGGAATGCACTTGATAGATCCAGGATTTGGAGTTCCTCTCCCTCTTTTCCTTCTCCCATGCTGAGCACACTTCATAAACACCTTTGCCCCCCAACTCCTATCTAGATCATGGAGCTTGTACTAATTTTCAAAGTGGCCCACAGGATTCAACTACTCACGGAAGTAAAAGGCTCTCCACCCCTGCCCTAGAGCCTCAAAAACTATAAGACAAATAAGAACCCCAAAATAATTACTTTTAAAAAATCATGTGATCAGTTCTTTTCATTATTTCGGACAGCTGATGCATGAGTTTTGGATGCCTGGAGTTAGTAATATTGCATCAAGTGCTTTAACTGTAAGTCATTTGGAGCAGGGACTGTCTTTAGTTCATGAGTATTGTGCCTAGAACAATGCGGCCCTGATCCCTGACTGGACTCTGTAGGCATCACTTTCATAATGTGATAAATAACAACTCTGTAAAGGGAATATGATGAATTTGAAAACTGGGCCCAGCAACAGAAAGTAACTGGTGCCCTGGCTCTGCAAACATGTATGTATATGCAGGCTTAAGTCTGCCCACATGAGCAGTACCAAAGGATTATTCCTGCAATAATAATCTGGTATCCCGGGCGGCAATGTTTGGGAGGGCGTTCTCGGTGGCTGCGCCGCGGCTGTGGAACTCTCTCCCGGTAGGGATTTGCCTTTCTCCAGATCTTCCCTCCTTCCGCAGACAATGTAAAACTTGGCTGCTTCACCAGGCATTCAGCGAGGGGGACGGGTAGTGGGCTTTCTTTGGGGGAGGGATGGGGGATATTTATTTATTTGGGCCTCATTTGTTTTGAAGGTTTTTATAATTGATTTTATATTATATTGTATTTTGTATTTTGTTTTATTATCTATTGTCCGCTGCCCCGTGCTGCCATTGGGTAGAATGGGGTGGGTTATAAATTGTGAAAACAAATAAAATAAATAAATAAAAGTAAGCCTGTAGATGTGGGTGTGTTTAGATGTAACAGTAATCACTCACAAGCAAGTGGATACTGTTAGGTCTAATCTCTGTGCCCAAATGGGAGCAGTGTAGTGGCTGCTTTGCTGCTATGCCCTCCTCCTGCACAAGAATCACTGTGCCTCAACAGGACCTTGCAACAGCCGCGTGGAGCCCTTCCTCCAGTGCCAGGCAGTGGCTGCAGGAGAAGCCACTCCACTCCTGCTGTCACAGCCCGGTGCTCTCTAGGATGGGGGAGCAGCTGAAATGCTGGCATGAAGTAGCAAACTAGGACTTCCCTCGTCTGCCAGGGTTTGAGCTGCTGCAGTCATTCACAAGGAGTGGACAAGAAAACTCCAGTCTGTTTCCCACCAGCATCCCGGTCCACTCTCTTCCGGTGTTTCAGTTACTGGAACTAAGGGATTCCAGACTGCATCCGCTGAAACGCCAGCGGAGAGTGAACAGGAGGCTTCCCTGGGCAATGGGCAGCAGTGGTAGGTAAGCTCCCTCCCTTTCTCCAACACACATCCTGCCCCTCCAGTTCGTCGTTGGTCAATGGATATCCGCAACCTGTCACGTCGAAGAAGCAATAAGAAACCAAGCAAATCCTCACTCCTCGATACATGATCAGGATTGCCTGGCAATCCCAGTTGTAATGTCTAAAACCACCCTGTGTTGACATGGTTGAGGCCTGCTTGCAAAATAATCAACTTGCCTAGACAGAGCTGACAGGGCCCAAAAGGCTTTGCAGATTTCACTCCACTTCAAAAAATTGGAGCAGGGGTTGATTTTGACATTGACTTTTACAGGAAGCTATTTTGAAGGGCAGCATTAGGGGAAGGATGACGCACACATTTCATTTGATAAGAATAATGCATCTGGTTACTGTGTAGACAACGTAAGATTTATGATGCCTGCAATTATTAAGTTCCTTGCTTACAAGCACTCGGACATTGTAAATATATGATAAATCTATAATTGTCTCTTAGCAACGGAGTTCTGAAGCAAACATTGTTGATTCATAATACCTAGGCAAACTGAAGGAAACCATTTCCTAGATGAAAGGTGAATAAGAGAGATCGACCAGGATTTGCACAAAAGTCTAGGGCTCTGATGATAGGACTTGTGGAAGGACAGAGATTTGAGGATCAGAGCTAAGAGGAGTTACTTTAGTGCCCAAATCCTACTGAAATAGGCAAGTATCTAAATTCCTTAGGCTCCTTTAGAAATTTTTACCTAAAATTAGAAGGGCGGGACAATAATTCCAAGGGGGAAAGTTCATAACAATACAAAAATGCAAAGAGTTAATACAGGGGGAAGTAGATACTTTCCAATACATACAGATAAAAAGTATGTTTACAGGAAAGGGAGAAATCTAACATTTTAACAGACCGGCCCTAAACATGGAAAAAAAACTTATTTGAATACACAGGAAACAGAGGCTGGTTATCTAGAATTTATGGACAGCTCAAAAGTATATGGTTTGCCAGAGAAGATAAATACATGAGTAAATGGGATAAGGATTTAAACACACAATTAGATAAGCAAGACAAGGCAGAGATATGGAGCCATATGCACAAATGTTCCACGGTGATGCAATTCAGGGAAATACAAGAGAAAAGATATCAAAGATGTAGAACTTAATCATTGTAAACTGTTCTGTTAAAAGTTAATACATTTTTATTTTTTTTTAAAGAAATTTTTACCTAATTTAATCTCTCTAGACTCCTAACCTGCCCTTCCCTGAAGACTCAGGGCAAATAATACAAAATGAATACAGTTTTTCAGGTGAGATCCATGTAAAGTGGCACCACCACCTGCTGTAATTTGAAGACCAGTTGTATGAAGACCATAAGACCATGCCAGACTAAACTTCTTTGATAAAGTGACAACATTCACAGACAATGAAGATGCAGTCAACATATACACCTTGACTTCACACAGTTCCACATGATATACACATAAGTAAGTTAGGAAAAAGTCGGCTTGATGGTACTATTTGGTAGCACTAGTTGAATAGTCATACCCAGAGAGTAGTAACCAATGGTTCATTATCAAATTGGGAATACGTAACAAGTGGAGTCTACCCTGAATCAGGTGCTGCTTAACTATTTCATGAGTAGTTTGGAGAAAAGGGGTGGAGAGTGTTCTCATCAGCTTTGCTGTTGACACAAAGTTCGAAGGATTGCAAATGTTCTAGAGGATAGAATCAAAATGGTGGTGAGAAATTAGAAAATAGGCCTGGGGGGGAAAAAAAATGCTTTAAAGAAAAATGCAAAGTATTTCACATTGGAGAGAAAATTAAAAGTACAAATACAAAATGGGAGATGACTGGCTTGGCAGCAGTACTTCTAAGATTTGGGGCTTATAGAAGATGACAGGCTTAATATGAGTCAACCATGTGACAGCAGCTTTTTAGGGAAGGTTATTTGAAGGGTTTAGGGAAGGTTGCCTGACAGTTCCGAGCTCATCTTGATGCTGTTGGATTCCTGGAATCTTTTCAGTCTGGCCTTCATCCTGGGTATGGCATAGATACTGAGCTTGTGGCCTTGGTTAATGACCTGTGCCTGGAGATTGAGAAGGGGAATTGTACCCTGTTGATTTTGTTAGATCTTTCAGTGGCCTTTGTCACAGTTGATTATGAGGTGGTTTTGACATGACTGCGGGACCTGGCAGGGGTGAGCGGGGTTACTCTTGAGTGGTGCTTTTCATACCTGTCGGGGAGGTCTCAGCAGGTGGTGATGGGTGATTGCTTGTTGTCCCTGTTGACCTCCCCTTTGGGGTCCTACAGGGTTCCATCTCATCTCCTGTCTTGTTTAATGTGCATATGAGGCCACTGGGCAAGATCATTTGGAGGTTTGGTGTGAGGTGTCATCAATATGGACGATTTATATCAATCCAAGGTGTTCCGTTCTCAGAATGTTGCACTTGACTGCATCCATCAGGGATTGTTCGCATTGCTTAATGAAAGCTGTAATGAAAGCAGGCAAAGGCAGTAATTCATCTGAGTTTGGCTATACCTTCTGTGCTTCCATGATGTTATAAAGGACAACAAATAAGCCAAAGAAGAAAAGCACAGGTTTTTTTTCCTTTTTCTTTTATGGGGCGTGGCAGATGTAGCGATTCTGTAGAAGAGGCAGAGGAGCGTGGAGAGGGGCTCACCCCGGGATCTGTACTAGCAGAGCAGAAGGAGATAGGCTGAGTAGGAGGCGGGCCTCTGGCAAGGACATTGACTATGGGCAGCCCCCCCTTGGAGGTGCTTGCCAAGTGAGATCCCCATTGGAGGATGTTTGGTGGGAAGGGGAATTAGTGAGGAGATGGATGTACCCTCCTGGTGAGAGCAGGAGGGGGTAGTAGGGCGGAGGTTGGGCAATTTTGTTAGAGGTCGATACTGTGATTGGTATTGGGACGAGTGGGGGAAATGTTTAGTTGTATGTTATATTTATTGTATGATTTAAACTGAGGTTTTTTTTGACAATGTTCTTTTTTAGAAAGGGGCCCTCCTCTTGGTGAGAGCAGGAGGATGGGTGGAAAGTTGGTCCCCACCCCCTGGTGGCAGCAAGGAGGTGGGGGGATGGATGTAGTGATGTTAGCTGGTTGAACATTGGTAATATGGGGAGGAGAAGGGAAGAATGTTGTATTATGATTTGTTTTGTATAATATTGAACTTCTTGTTGTATTATTTTAATTATGCTGTTGATGAATTGTATTGGTCGGGTTGTAGACCTTTGTTTAAATTATGTGATGGTCTGTTGTGGACCTTATTTTGTGCTGTTGTGAGCCGCCTCGAGCCGCCGTAGGCGGGAGAGTGTGGGATATAAATTAAAATTGAAATGAAATGAAATGAAATATGCTGAAAACACCGAGCTTTACCTCTCTTTTTCATCCGACCCAGGTTCTGCAGTTTCAGTGCTTACTTGTTGCCTGGCTGCAGTTGGGGACTGGATGAGGATGAGCCAATAGAGGCTGCATCCTGACAAGACTGAGGTGGTGGTAATGGATCAGCTCTGTGTCTTGGAGGGGTCTGGCCCCCTCTAGTCACTCAGTTTCACAGCCTTGGAGGGCTTCTGGACCCCACGCAGTGCCTGGACCATCAGGTTGCAGTGGTAGCGGGGACCGCTTTTCACCAACTCCATCTGGTGAGGAGGCTGCAGATTATTTTTTCTGATTTTGACCTTGCCACCATCATCCATGCGTTCATCACTTTGAGACTAGACTATTGCAATTCACTCTGTGGGGCTACCCTCATCACTGTTTGGAAGCTGCAGCTGGTGCAGAATGCAGCAGCCTGTCTCCTTTTGGGCTTGGTTCACCGGGAGCACATTACATCAATGCTCCATAGTCTGCACTGGTTACCTATTGCTTTCCAGGAAGAATTCAAAGTGCTGTTTTTGACCTTCAAAGCACTAAATGGCCTTGGCTTCACATAACTGAGACCGCCTGTCCAACCATGCCACGTCCCAGTCCCTGAGGTCGGCCAGGAGTGCCGGTTGTGGGTTCAGTCTGTTACTCTTGTCCATGGGACGGGGGTGTGCAGTGGGACGTATGTTTTTGGTAGCTGCCCTAGTTATATGGAACTCCCTTCCCCTGGAGGTTTGCTTGAGCCTGAGTCCAAGTCTCTTCCGGAGGAGGTGTAAAATATTCTTGTTTGGTAAGGCATTGGCAGGTGAGGATAGGAATTGGGGCTGGTTGGGGAAGTTTTTGGCGGGGGATTAGGGGTAGGGTTTCTGGGAAGGGAATTGCTGGGGTTTTATGTGTGTGAATGGTTTTTTAATGAATTGTAATCTGCCCTGAGCTGATTTGGGAAGGGCGGCATATGAGTGTAAACAAGCGTCAAAAAGGCAGGAACCATTTTGACTCTTGTTACCATAAATATTTTCTCTAAAACGAGGGAAGTGATTGTTCCTTTCTGGTTGGCCCTGGTCAGACCCTTTACAAATATTCTGTCCAGTTTGTGGTGCCTCGTTTTAAGAAGGATTCTGAGAAGCTGGAGAGGGTTCAGGAGACAGCAGAGATGATCAAGGGGATGGAAATAAAGACCTGTGAGGAGAGGTTGAAGGACCAGGGAATGCTGAATGTTTAGCCTGGGGAGAGGGGGCATGGCTACAGGTTTCAAATAGGTAAAGACTGTTTAAAACAAAAAGATGCTCAGTAGTTCCCTCTGGCTACTGAGGATAGGACTAGAGGTAATAGGCTTTAATTAAAGGACAAATGATTTAGTTTAAACATGAGCTATTATTTTTTAATTACCAGGATAGTTAGGCAGTGAAATAATTTGATAAAGGAAGTTGTGGAAGCCCCATCACTGGAGAACAACCTGGACATCTGGCAACCCAATAGGGAAGCCTGCACGGCCCAGGTCCAAGGGACTTGGACTGGGAGGGCTTGGTCTGATATGCAAGGCTCTAGCAGAGTGTGTGACCCTCACATATTTCAAGTAAAATGAGACTTGAGTCATTGATTTCAATGAGGGCAGCATTGCATTTGCCTAGCTGTTGTGACACAACCAATGCACTAGTTCTCCTTCCACCACTGAGTTTTCCAGACTAGACAGGACCTGCATTACTAAAAGCATAACTCTGCCTTTTTTTTCTTCTTTTCTGTGTCATAAACTGAGAGAGGTAGTTTTAAGTAGGCAGAATTTGGAAGGTTGTACAGAAGGAAACGGTGAAAAATCAGAATGACGGAAATATTTCTTCTTAGTTTTTCTTTCTTACTACCAGGAGTGAACCATTATCGAGGAATAATATTTTAACACAAGGATGTCAGTGAATTGAAATCCATGCTGGTTCAGAAAAGGGTAAAATAACTTTGGTGTGGGACCAGATTTCAAACGTTGTCCTTCCAGCCAAGAGTTATAAAAGACACAGGAAGCCATTTAACAATAAAACAATATCCCATCATAAAAGAATACTGGTTGGTTGGTAATATACCATCACATCAACTGGAACTATGGTCTTAGAATAAAACACTTTGTGTGCAACTGAAATAGCTGATTCTCAGTGTTAAGGTGTATAACACAGTTTTGTTGGCAGGCTTTTGAAAATCTGGCCCTAAGAGTCAGTGCTTTCTGGAAAGCAAAGTTAGAGGGGACCTCCTGCCATTTCTTGTAATATACACATAGCATTGGGCCTATATGAGGCAATAAATGGCTTTTGTGGGGCATTAAATGTAGGACTGAGATGCGCAGCTATATCAGTGCTTGTGAGAAATTTTGCCATATTGGGAACTGGGATTGATTTCCTGACTGTTTCCCCATACTTATTTATTTTTAAAAAATTAATATTCTGCCCCCTCCTGCCAAGGCAGCATACAATTCAAAAACAACAATAAAAATATATATAATATAAAAATGGAAAATTCAATAAAAACAGCAGTTCTTTCCTACGGGTCATCATACTCCCCCAACCCAACACCAACCCTCCCCCTACCTGTCTCCCTCACCAAATGTCTGGCGGAACAGCCAGGTTTTACATTGATGCCTGAAGGTGAGAAGGTCCCAGGCCAAACAAACCTTTGCTAGGAGGGCGTTCCACATCCGAAGTGCGGCAACTGAGAATGCCCTCGCCGAGGCCTCCTGCCAAACAAGGAGAACCTCCAAAAGGATGCCCCCGCCCGACTGCAGCAGCCATTCCAGAACCCGGAAGAGAGTAAGGCGGTCCCACAGGTAGGTTGGATCCAGGCCGTATAGGGCTTTATAGGTTAGCACCAACACCTTGAATTGGGCCAAGAAGACTATAGACAGCCAGTGCAGTGACCAGAGCACCAGTGTTATGTGCTCTCAGTGGCCTGTCCCCATAAGAAGACGGGCTGCCATGTTCTGCACCAGTTGCAGCCTCCAGACCATCCCCTTGTGAGACATCCGATACAGAAGTGATTTCTCAATTCTTGCAGTACTATGAGATACCATCCCGATCGCTGCAAGTTGATGCCCCCAGACACTTTGGGGTGCCAATGCCTGTGCCAGACATGCCTGACTGGTGCTCTTCTGATTGGTGCCTGCCTGCTCCTGCTGCCCAAATGTATGTGTGTCAGTCAATCTCTCTCTCTCTCTCTCTCTCCTGTCCCCTGGGGCATTCTCTGCAAGTTGAAGTCCGTGCTACGCTTTGGGGTGCCATGCCAATGTCGATGCTAGCAGATCCCCCTGCTGATGTATGTCCTCCTGCTGCTGCCCAAATGTGTGTGCCCCATATATGTCTCCTGTTCCCCAGGGCATTTTCTGCAAGCTGAAGCCCATGCTACACTTTGGAGTGGCATGCCAATGTTAATGCCAGCAGAGACCCCTGCTGCTGCTGCCGCCACCCAAAATGTGTCTCATGTCTCCTGCCCTCCGGGGATTTCTCTGCAAGTTGAAGCCCCTGCTAATACTTTGGGGTGCTATGCCAATGTCAATGCCAGTGGAGCCCTCTGCTACTCTGTGCCCTCCTGCTGCTGCTTGAGAGAGGAAATATAAATGAAGGAGAAATTGTGGCCACAGCGAAGACTGAGATCAAGTATATAATATCGGGGCAAGGAGGAACTTGCTGTCTCCAGCTACAGTGTTGTTCCCAACCTGCAAAGGAAGAGGACTGTGGCTGAAAACCAAGGCCCTTTTCACACAGACACACTAACACTGATAAAATGGGTGTTATATTTTATTATACATGTTGCTGTTTATTATACATGCGCCGTGGCGTGACATTTCAAAATCCCGCAAGGCGGGATTAGATGAGACAGGAGTCTGGGATCACCCGCTTTGGAGGTGGTCGCACGTTGTTTGCACACCGTGAATGAAATACTTCACAATCGAGGTATTTAATTCGTGGTCTGCAAACAATGTGCCACCGATTTCAACGCGCGTGATCCCAGACTTCTGTCTTGTCTAATCCCACCTTGCGGGATTTTGAAATATCGCACGAGCGGGTCGCGCCACAGTGACCCGCTCGTGTAAAAGCGCCCTAAGTTGTAAGCGAACACAATATGTGAGACTGTACAACATTTTTACGGCTTACATGACACACAAGTTAAGGTGGGAGCCTTAACTTACAATTTCTTTTTTTTTATATAACTGTTTATTTCGTTTGTCATCAAAAAGTGCATGGTATGAGACAGAATATATCTATATCTATAGATAGCATATATACACATTGTGTGTACTTTAAATTTTTTTACAGGTTTTTCCTTCTGAAGGTCGACTACACAGATTCCAGTTGGCTACAGGTAAGTATTACAATAGTCTACATTTAGATATTCCTCCTACTGGAGTTATCATGAGAGGGTTCAGGGTGTGATGTCACCAATATGCTGATGATGCTCAGCTGTTCCTCTCTTTTTCAACTGACCCAGGTCCTGCTGTCTTGTTACTTTCCCAATGTTTGGAGGCCGTGGCGGATTGGATGTGGCAGAGTAGACTGAAGCTCAATCCCGATAAGACGGAGGTAATGATGGTGGGAAGGGTAAGGGATGTGCTGACTCCTCTGGTAGGAGGGCTCCACCCGCCCGTAGCCCAGCAGGTTCGGAGTCTGGGGGTGGTGTTGGATTTGGTCTGGACCGGCAGGTGGAGACAGTGGCTAAAGCCACTTTTTGCCAGCTGTATCTGGTACGGAGGCTCCGGTCATACATTTCCGGGCCTGACCTGGCCACTCTCATTCATGCCTTTATCACCTCGAGGCTGGACTACTGCAATGTGCTCTACGTGGGGCTTCCCCTGTTTCTGGTCCAGAGGCTGCAGCTAGTGCAGAATGCGCCGGCCTCTCTCCGCACATAACACCTGTGTTCCGCGCCCTGCGCTGGTTGCCTATAGCGTACCAAGCCAGATTCATGGTGTTAGTATTGATTTACAAAGCCCTGCACGGTCTGGGCCCCTCATATCTCGGGGACCGCCTCGCCCTCCGTGCCTCAGAGCGATCCCTTCATTCCACTGGGGGCACCTTTTTGGAGGTCCCACATGTGAAATTGGGGGGCACAATGGAAAGGGCGTTCTCGGTGGCCGGGCTGCGGCTTTGCAATTCCCTCCCGGAGGAAGCCCGCCTGGCCCCAGGTCTGCTGGTGTTCTGCCGAGCCTGCAAGACCTGGCTGTTCGCCCAGGTCTTCAGAGGGGAGGTGAGGTGGGGGGGGTTGTTTTGGTTTATAAATATATGTTAAAAAGTGGTGGTTGGGGGCTGTTTTAAAATGTTTAACATTTTTGATAATTTTAAAAACGTTATTGTTTTATTTGTTGTTTTATTTATTGAGATGCCATTGGCATGAGGGGGCGGCTAATAAATATTTATAAATAAATATAAAATAAATATCCCTTATTTTAACTAAACATCTAATGTAAACAACTTGAAACCTTCTGACTGGTTTGTTTTTCGTTCAATGTATTCATTTTGTTCATATATAAAAGTCAAACAGGAATGAATTTTCATCCTGTTCTATTTTTTCTCTCTGCAAAGCATGGAAACCATGTCACCGTAAAGTTTTCTCTCTCTACGTGGATAAGAGCAAGCATTTTCTTTATGGAAAATAGATACCACATCTGATTCATCCATTCTGTGATGCTGGGTCCCTGTTCAGCTTTTCCATTTTCTAGCAATCAAGTTAATAGTTGCCAGGCACATTTTCTTACAGGAATCTGCATGTCTTTGTATGATTTGGGTGTCTGGGTAAATGCCCAGAAGGCCAATGTCCGGTGAAAATGGAATAAGCGTCCCTGTTGTTTGATTCATCAAGTCCCACACTCCCTGCCATAATGGTTGCCTTACCATACAGTTCCACCAACCGTGGATATACGTGCCTCTCTCTCCGCACCCTCTCCAGAAGAGACCCACTATTACCACTTCCGAACTTTTCTAATCTCATCAGGGTGAGGTAATGTCTCATTGTTAACTTTATTTGAATTTCTCTATAATTGTAGAGAAGGGGCACAGGCATGTATATGATTCCAGATTTCAGTTTTTTCCTTTTTATCTATGGTTTCATTGAGATCTCTGCCCCATTTATTTATGTCTACATTCATTTTGAAACCATATGTTCTTTAATGCCATGTATAGTCTTGAGAGTCTACCCGTTTGCTGCATACTCAAATCAATTTTTTCAATGGCATCGGGATCCCTGCTGAAGTGCTTATTTTCTTCTTTATCTGTGAAGAGACCTTTAAACTGAGAGAATAGTGGAAGACATGACTTTCCCTTGCACTATTTCTTCACGTTTTTGTTTTGTTCTAAATTCATCCTCTGGGAAAGGTGACCTGCTCTTGTAATTCCTTTTAATTGCCTCCGCCCCTCCTCCCCCCGGGTGGGGGGCGTGCGGCCCTTTGCTGCGCCCACTAAAGGGAGACGGAACAAGACATGACGCTAACAGACATGACGCTAACCACCCTTTAACCACCCTTGGTGGTTATTTAGGCATGTTGCAGGGCTGTATTGGTGCCCTATGCAGCCCTGCAACATGCATAAATGACCACCAAGGGTGGTTAAAGGGTGGTTAGCGCCATGTCTGTTTTCACCCTATAACCCCGGGAGGGGAATCAAAGCTACATTGCAGGGGTCTGCATCATTACTCCTGTACAGTGAGTATCAATAAATCATCAGCATCATTCCGTCAGCTCCTTCCTGAGTAGTTCCAATTTAAGGCAGAAAAAGGCCACCCTCCGCGTGATTTCTATATCAGAGTTTGCGAGCACGAAGGAAAGTCGTGCAAGAGGGTCCCAATACTCCTTGCCCTCAAACCAGCTCCCAAATATCTCATTATGGAGATTTGAAGACTAAGGGAAGTATAGAAGATAGTGAGAGAGATCCTCTACCTGGGTTTGTCCAAAAACATTTTAAAACAACCCCCCATTACTTTGACATCTTAAAATCCAACCCCCCCCTACCTACCCCACCCTCCCACTCTCCCCTCCAAAGGCCTGGGTGAACAGCCAGGTCTTGCAGGCTCGGCAGAACGCCAGCAGACCCGGGGCCAGGCAAGCTTCCTCTGGGAGGGAATTCCAGAGTTGTGGCCCGGCCACCAAGAACGGCCTCTTCATTGTGGCCCCCCGCTTAACATGGGGGACCTCCAGGAAGGTGCCCCCGGTAGACCGGAGGGATCGCTCTGAGATGTGGAAGGCGAGGCGGCCCCCGAGGTATGAGGGGCCCAGACCATGTAGGGCTTTATAGATCAAGACTAACACCTTGTATCTGGCTCGGTATGCTATAGGCAGCCAGTGCAGAGTACGGAGCACAGGTGTTATGTGCTTCCGCCGACCCATCCTGTAAGGAGATGGGTCACCGCATTCTGCACTAGCTTCAGCATCCGGACCAGAAACAGGGGAAGCCCCACGTAGAGCGTATTGCAGTAGTCTAGCCTCGAGGTGATGAAGGCATGAATGAGAGTGGCCAGGTCGGGCCTGAAGATGTATGGACAGAGACTCTGTACTAGATACAGCTGGCGGAAGGTGGCTTTAGCCACCGCCTCCACCTGCCGATCCAGGTGGAGGTCCGAATCCAACACCACCCCCAGACTCCGAACTTGCTGGGCTACAGGAGGACAGACACCCCCCCCCACCGGAGGAGCCAACACCCCCCCCTTGCCCTTCCCACCACCATTACATCCGTCTTATCGGGATTGTTTCAGTCCGCTCCGCCGCATCCAATCCGCCATGGCCTCCAAACATTGGGAAAGTTTTGAGACAACAGGACCTGCGTCAGTTGAAAATGAGAGGTACAGCTGAGTATCATCAGCATATTGGTGATATCACACCCCGAACCATCTCACGATCTCCCCCAGGGACTGCATATACACATTAAATCGTAACGGACACAGGATCGAACCCTGCAGAATGCCGCAGGTCAAGGCCCAGGGGCTTGATGTTTCAGCCTCCAACACTACCTGCTGGCTTCTCCCCTAGAGGAATGAGCGGAACCACCCAAGGATAGTCCCGTCCAGACCCCCCAGGTCATGCAGCCGTCTCAACAGCAGCCCATGGTTCACGGTATCAAAAGCAGCCGAGAGATCTAGCAGGATCAGAAATGTTGAACATCCTGCATCCATCTCCTGGTGGAGATCGTCCACCAAGGCCACCAACATCATCTCAGTACTATAGCCAGGGCAAAACCCAGACTGAAAAGGGTCAAGGAAACTGATACTATCCAGATGCGCCTGGAGCTGCAGTGCCACTGCCCGTTCAATAACCTTCCCTAAAAAGGGAAGATTAGAGACAGGACGGTAACTGGCAAATGCATCCACATGCAAAGATGGCTTCTTCAGAAGGGGGGCGCACCACAACCTCCTTGAGACTGGTGACAACCTCTCCTGCTGGAGGGATGCATTGACTGCCCTCTCCAGCACCATCCCCAATGTCTCCCTGGAGGCTTTCACCAACCAGGATGGGCATGGATCTAATTCACAACTAGTGGCTCTAACAGACCCCAGGACATCCACTGCATCGGCCGACGTCACTTCCTGAAACTCCTCCCAGAAAGATCAACCAGATGGTGCCTCCATAACCTCAT
>QEPC01008313.1:4191410-4204609 GCA_003113815.1 Sphenodon punctatus
GACTCCTATCTGTTAAACGCCTAACAGAGAAAGGGCTCACTGTCAAGTTCCGAGGTAATGAATGCACAATCCAAAAGGGGACAAGGGTCCTAGCCAGAGCCTATGCAGATGAGCACCTATATCGCTTGAGTGCAACCAAGGAACAAGCAAAACTCACTGCACATGAGCAACACAAGGACTGTATTCATCTGTGGCATCGATGCCTGGGTCACAGGCACCCGGAAAGTATAAAGGAACTGCAAAGGCAGCAGCTGACAAAAGACCTGATAGTAACAGCATGTCCCTTGACCATGAGATGTGAATTCTGTATCAAAGCTAAAGCCACCAGAAGAGCAACGCTCCCCAAGGCAAGCCAGACTAGAACCTCCAAGCCACTTGACCTCATACACAGCAATGTGTGCGGCCCCATGAAAGTACCCACACCTGGAGGGAACAGATACATAGTGACATTAATAGACAACTACTCAAAATACACAGTCACATACCCCATGAAGCATAAAGATGAAGTACTGGAAAAATTTGAGGGACTACATAACTATGACAAGCAACAGATTCCAACGTAAGCCACTCGTACTTCGAACCGACAACAGAGGCGAATACACAGGAAAGAGAGTTGAAGACTTCCTGAGAGCCCACGGGATAGAGCACCAGAAGACGGTACCATACACACCCGAGAAAAATGGGGTAGCTGAAAGAAAAAACAGAACCTTAACAGAAATGATCAGGTGCATGTTGACTGACTCCGAACTGCCAGAAAAATATTGTGGTGAGGCAGTAGTTACGGCAACATATCTACAGAACCAACTCTACTCAAGAACAGTGAGTAAAACTCCATATAAACTCTGGCATGGAGAGAAGCCTAGTATGGGACACATCAAAGTGTTTGGATGCAAGGCATACATGTATATTACGGAAAAGAAACGCACCAAACTGCAAAACCAATGCTGGACCAGCTCATCAGCAGAGTGGCCGTCAGGGTCTAGGGCAAACTCCCTCAGAATCTCCTGGAACTGCTGTGGTTCCATCAGCCTCTGAGGGTGGACCAACCTAACTGGTCCATTCCCCTTCTGGAGGGGGTGTGCTGAGAGACTGGCCTGTAGGAGATAAAGGTCCGTCCATGACAAGGGCGTGACTCTTACGTCCCCCACTAGCGGACCACCCGCCTCAAAGCCTGAACAGAAAACCAGGTCGAGGATATGTTCCCCCCCCCCCATGGGTTGGGCAGTTGACCACCTGGGACAAGTTCATGGTGGCCATGAACTCACGCTCCGCTCCTACAAGGCCGGCGTCAGCATGGGCATTGAAGTCCCCCAGGACCAAAGTCCTGGAGGAGTTCAGCGCCACCTCTGAGGCCAGCTCTGCTAGAGCGGCAAGGGAAGCTGTCGGACAGGAAGGGGCCCGGTATACCAGCAGCACCCCAAGCTTGCCCCCCGCCAAATCAAACACCACATGGAGGGCCACAATATCTGGAATCTCCTGAACTGGAAATCTCCTAACTGGACATTTCTCTCTAAAAACAATAGCTACATCTCTCCCCCACCCCCAGCCCCCCATGCGGGGCTGGTGCTGCACAGCATGCCCGGCTGGAACGAAGTCCGCCAGAACAGGTCCTGCCCCCTCACCCAGCCAGGTTTCTGTGATGTATGCAAGGTCTGCTGCCCCGTCCAGGATCAAATCCTGGATATCTGGGGCCTTATTAATCACAGACCTTGCATTCAACAGCAACAGCTCTCTACAGGTGGACCCCAGACCCCAACCCTCTCTCACCCTCAGTGGGGGTGTGTGTGACCCTCTTGACCTCCACCAGGACCCTTGGTCCCCTAGGAGTACGGGTCACCTGTCCCCCTCGAACCATACCGTCCCCACCCCACAACCACCCCTATGGCTGCTCACCCCCATCTGCTCCATCCTGACCCCTACCCCTGGGCTGCTTGCCCTTCCTCCAGAGGTCACCTCCCCCCCCACATACCCCTCCCCCTTTTCACTCCCCATCTCCCACCCCCCTATTTTTCTTCCCCTCCCTCCCTGTCCACCTCCAGCTGATCCCACTGCTGCCACCAGGGGTCAGCATTGGAGGAATCATCTCTTCTTTGTCCCCCCTTCATCTGCCACCAGGAGTTGGGTGACATCCAGGCACCCCCCCCGGCATACTCCCCTGCTGCCACCAGAATTTGGTGCCAGGGTACCCTCCCTCTCCCCCCACCCCAAATTGTCCCTCCCCACTCCCTCTCCCCATAAAACCTGAACAAGACAGCTCACTGACATAACCCCCCTACAGTCCCTGAAGGTCCCCAAAGGGCCACACCCTTTGGCCGTGGACCTTCGGCTCACGGCCTGCGGCTCCCTTAAATGTCCCCCCATGCTACTTCCAGGTACGGGCAGGGGGGAGGAGGGGGAAAACCATGCCAGAGCCCTGGTCTGGGAACTTCGGCTTCTAGGCTCCCCCAGCACTCACAGCTCTTTCTTCTTCCCCACAGGTGTCAGCGGGGACCCGGAGCAGCAGAAATGATGTGGGGACCAGCCCAGCAGGAGCAGAGACAGCAGCCAGGTGGAAGGTAAGTCTTTGTGCTCCCCAGCAGGCGGCTCCCTTAAATGTCCCCCCGGGCTACTTCTGGGTGAGGGCAGGGGGTAGGAGGGGGAAAACCACGCCAGAGCACCCAGTCCGGGTGCTTCGGCTCCCCCAGCACTCACAGCTCTTCCTTCTTCCCCACAGGTGTCAGCGGGGGCCTGGAGCAGCAGCAGCAATGTGGGGACCAGCCCGGCAGGTGGAGGGTAATTTGGTTGAGTCAATAAATGTATTACTTATTTACTTATCTTTGCAAGTCCGGGTCTGGAGGGTGGGGGTCCTGGCCACCAGCTGGGCTGCTGGCTCTACTACCAGTGGCCGGGCCTCTTCTGCTACTTACTGTTGTTGGGAGCTGGCTCTGCTGCCAGGCTTCCGGGATTTCTCTGCTGCAAGGCGGTGGAGAAGGCCCAGCAGCCTGGCAGCGGAGCTGGCTCCCGAAACCAGTCAGCAGTGGAGGAGGCTCGACCACTGGCAATGGAGCCAGCTCCACTGCCGGGCCTTTTTCTTCTTTCTTCTTTCAGGTCCCAGCTCAGGAGTTTCTTGAAAACGCTGCTGCTGGCAGTGGCACAGCGCACATGTGAAAAATGGCTGCTGAGGCCATTCCGCGCATGTACGGCCTTAATGAAAATGGTGACAGCAGTGTTGGTGCCGTTTTGGAAGAAGGCAACTGTTCTGTGCATGTTTGGGGACATTCTGTGCATGGACTGTACAGCTGTCCTCTTCCAAAATAGTGCTGACGCTGCCATCACCATTTTCGATTGAGGCGGCACATGCACAGATTGGCCTTGGTGGCCATTTTGTGCATGTGTGCTGTGCCACTGCCAGTGGTGGCATCTTCAAGAAGCTTTGGAGCTGGGACCTGTAAGAAAGGAGGAGGAGGCCTGGCTACCCGGCAGTGGAGCTGGCTCTGTTACCGGTGGCTGGGCCTCTCCACTGCTGACTGGTGTCGGGAGCCAGCTCAGCGGAGAAGCCCTGGTGCCCTGGCAGCGGAGCCTGCTCCTGACATCAGTCAGCAGTGGAAGAGGCCTGTTTGCCAGTAGTGGAGCCATCGGCCCAGCGGGAGGCCTCGCTGGCGGCCGTGACCCCCACCCTCCGGGCCCGGACCTGCAAAGTTAAGTAACGTACAGGGGCCGCGGGGGGTGGTGTGTGTGTGTAAAGCCGGGCCCTGGTGGGTTCCAGTGTTAGGGGTAATGGATCCCCACCCTCCAAGGCTGGGAGTGGAGTGGTGGGGATGCCTGGCTTTTTTTTCCTGGTGGTGGTTCCCTGTGTCTTGGAACTCTGACAGTTCTCTTTCCCATTGACTTCAATGGGAAAATTTCCCATTAATTTCAATGGGGAAAAGAACCAACATTGATAGATCCAAAACCCGAAAAAAGATCTGACACACGGGAACCGAAACCGAAAGAAACCAAAAAGTTAAATTTTGTCCAGAGTCCCACCCCTAGTTCCAACCTTCTATTTCTGCTCATCAGCTCACAAAACCATCTTGTAGTGAGAGGTTTTAGGGCCCTCTCAGACTTTTTTGTTTGTTTGTTGTTTCAAATTAAACTTTGTTCCATTAGCTTCTCACTTTCTCCCCATTAATTTTTTTTACGTAAGATAGGATTACAGCATTGTAATGTTACAACCATTATACAGCTTGACATGCATTTAGCAAGTATTTGCAACCAGACCATTGTCACTTTTTCTTTATTCAGCTTCCTCTTGCTCTGGTTTGCTGGAGTGGAGAAACACTTATAAATCCTCCATTTCTAAAAATATCTTCCTTTCCCCTTTTTGATTTATTACAAGCTTTGCTGGCGACCATAGTTGGGGTCGGAGCCCTCTTTCAGGCAGGACGCTCACGTACTTTATCCAGTTTCTTCTTTTGTGCATTGTTTCCTTGGAGTAATCTGGGAAGATTTTTATTTTCTCCAGATTATATTCCATTTGCTACCTTTTTCGCCTTGCCAGGCTTAATCTGTCGTCCTTCTCCTGGAAGTACGTGCATTTTATTGTTGTTGTGTGAGAAGGGTCAGTGTTGTTTCTTGGAGGGCGCCCTGTTCTTTGTGCTCTGTCTATTTTGGGTTTATGGAGCCTTGTGTCTTCAGGGAACACTGCCTCTAATATTGCCCACACCAGCTCCTTCATGCTTGTAGCTTCAAGACCTTCTTTTATGCCCACTATTTGCAGGTTTGACTTTCTACACCCATTTTCTAGGTTTTCTACTTTGTAAACCAGGATACTTGTTCATGCAGAGTGTCTGTTTGATCTGCCGCCTTAGCTGCCTGAACTTCCATGGAGGAAATTCTATTTCTATCCTCTGCAGCGTCCATGCTTTTAGCTGGTGCTTCTGTTTTCTTACCCCTCACCTCAATATCTTTCTTCATTTTAGTCATTTCATTGAACGGTTTCTCTCTGTCCTGGTCTGCCTTGGTCAAATCTTTTTTGATTTCTCTGAACAGCCTCATTACCTTATCCTCAGTGGGCTGCTCTTCTGGTGGGTCAGTCTGGGTCCTGCTGGATACCATTTTGTCTCCATGAGTGGGGTTTGCTTCTGGGATCACTCTGCGAGTCCTCAGCGGGTAGAATTGTGGAAGCACATTTTTTTTCTTTGTTTTTCTTCGCTCATTTTCAGTTTGGCACCAGCTGTTCTTTAATTTGTTATTTTAATGCTGCATTGCTGCTTTTAGGGGCATTTTGCTGGTGGTGGTGTTGGAGCTCGAGATCCCTATAGTTAGCCTGGTCAGTGCATGCTCAGTCTCACTTAACTTACAAGTTCCATGCTCTGATACGTCGACTTCGGGCATATTTCTCAGACTCTGACCTGGCCACTATCATCCATGCCTTCATCACCTCAAGACTGGACTACTGCAACACACTCTACATGGGGCTACCCTTGGTGATGGTTCGGAGGCTGCTGCTGGTGCAGAATGTGACAGCCTGTCTCCTCACTGGGGCGGGGCTTCGGGAGCTTATAACACCGGTGCTCCCTTCATTGCACTGGCTGCCTATAGTCTTCCGAGCCTGATTCAAGGTGGTGGTTTTGACCTATAAAGCTCTATATGGTCTGGGCCCCACTTACCTGCAGGACTGCCTCACTCCCCGGGTCCTGAATCGGACCCTGCGGTCTGCCGGGAGCACATTCCTTGAGGTTCCCCAGCTGTCATGGGTGGCGACCATGGAGAGGGCATCCTCAGTGGCCGCGCCGAGGCTATGGAACTCCCTCCTGGTAGAAGTTAGTCTGTCCGTGGATCTTTCGTCCTTCTGTTGACAGTGTAGGACCTGGTGTTCCACCAGGCTTTTGGTGGGGTAGACGGGTAGTGCGAGAGGGACTGTGTTGGGTGGGTTGTGTTTTAGTTCCAGCAAGTGTTTTTATGGTGTATTACTTGTATGTATTTTTATATTTATATGTTTTTATCCATTTTTTGTTAGCTGTCCTGGGCTGCCTGAGGCAGAATGGGTGCGGGGTATTAAATTTTAGAAATAAATAGTTTTGTGAGGTTTTCATTATTTTATTGTTGTGTTGATTGTGATCTGCCCTGAGCTTCAGAGGATAGGGCAGGATATACCTAAAAATAAATTAATAAAATAAATGGCCACTTGAAGTGGTGATGGCAGAGACTTGAGACCTCTTAAAGCGCAGGTATCCCAACTCAGCCCTGTCTCAGTACTTCTAACATGGCTGTGGTTTTGTCTACACTACAAGTAGAAGCTTTGTACTGTAGGTCTGCCTTATCTAAACATGGCTTAGTCTTCCTTCCCTCCCTACCCAGTGGTGAGGGCATCTGTGACCCTACTCAAAGACCATCTTTTTCTCCCCTTTCCTCTCCTTTCCTTAATCCAAATAGCTTTCGCAGAGTCAGCAGAAAACGACTTTCTTTGTCTCATTTCTTTCTGCTGACACAATGTTCTCCCTCCCCTCCGCCTCCTGCTTTTGTTGCCTTCATCCCTTTTCTAAACCCGACAACCTAGAAATTTATTCTCCCACCCAATGTCTTGCTTTAATCAAGGCTCTATCATGCCAATTATATCACACTTCTCTCCTAACACATGTGCTTCTAATTCAGCAAGCCTCATACATATGCTCATAGCATTTCTGGGAAACACAGTTTAGGACCCAATCCTTCCTTGGCTGGAGTTAGAGGAATGCACCATCCCTTTGCAGGTGCATTGTCTCGCTGTTGCAGGGAACCTACTAGCCCTACTGAATTTCCTTCATCCCTGACACACCCAGGACTATGCTTTGCTTGCCCCCTATAAGCGGTACCATGTGCCTCAGCTTGCCATTTACAGGCGAATACATTGCCAAGCACGGTTGCTGGAAATGACTTTGGAGACAGGACATAGCTACCATGGAGTGAAGGGCCCCCCGGACACTGAGGGAACCCTTTGGAAGTGGCCTGAGGCACTGCTAGGAAATTTTCAAACTGGGCAGGGGAAGGGAGCAGAGCCAGCACTCTGCCTCCGCCCACTCTGAAAACACTTGCAAAGGACTCAGCCAAGGAGGAGTTGTTAAGAGTGGGTGGTGGTGAAGTGCTGCCACCACCCCCCCCACCCCATTGAAGCAAGATTACTGCTGCTCTGGAGGGCCTGTTTGGAGCTTTCTTGGGGAATCCTTGCCCTGAAGGTCCTCCCTCCCTCTGACTCTGGGGGCCTCTTTACCCATGGGGGGCGGGGGGGGGGCAAGCTTGGGACATGAGCCCTGCCTTGCTTACACCATTTACCCCATGGAAAAGTTTAAAATTCTAATTGGAACAGAAAAATAATAGCCTAGAGCATAAAGAGTTGGACGGGGACCTGGAAAGCAATTAGCCTGTGGATTTGTTGCCAGAGGAGCCTGGGTTTAAACTGGGTTTAAAAAAAAGATTGGAAAAATTCTTAGAGGACATTTGTTTGTTTATTTGAACTCTATATCCCAACCTCTCTATGTGGCTCAGGGCAAGCTGTAGCATAAAATAAAAAGCATATAAAAATAAGACAGAAAAATTCTATACACAGCCCTAGAAACCCCTGCCCCAGCCCCTATCTCCACCTGCCAAATGCTTGGCCCAAGAGAAAAGTTTTACATTGCCTTCAGAAGTGCTTGGGCTTTAATGAATCGCCAAAGGAAGGGAGTTCTGCATCACTGCTGGGGCAGGAACCGAGGACACCTCTCTGCAAGCCCTTGCCTTACGAACCTGACTGGTATCTCGGCAAGAGGGTGCTCCCAGATGGTCATGGTGAAGCATAGGGGAGGAGGTTGCCTTTCATAAATAAAAACTGCAATAGCATGGGATGAGATTTCTGACCATTGGGGGCTGGAAGGTGACTAGCAGGAAATGGACACTTCCCTGTTGGGCGAAGGCAGAAAGGAGCTGCTGAGACATGATGAGAGTTAATAAGTGGCCACAGGTTTAATAGGAGTGTGTCAATTTGGCACATCAGGACATTTCTCCCCCCCCCGTAAGCAGTCCCATCAGTCAACCCAGAAATACTTGGACTCCTCGCAGGATAGATGGTGCTCTGATAGTCTGGCTTTGTTCTGGACTGGTACAGAGTCCACCTTATTGTGGGTTACCCAGCCAGTCAGCTGCTGCCTCCTGAAATCTCCAGCACTCAATGGCAGGGCTGCACCCACTCAGCCTGGGAAACGCCAGGTGTTCGCCACCCTACCTCAGGGGTGGAATTGGCCAGAAGAGTGTTCGGCACAGAGCCTATCCCACCCAGGAGCCAGGCAAACCCAGCAAGCCGAGACACCGTGCTCATCTGGTTGCCAGGCAGCCCTGCCTCATACCGGGCACCACTCACCAGCTGGCAGGCCCTTCAAGACAACTTCTCAATGGCTTAATTCTCATCACTTAATTAATCTGGCCTCTGAGAAAGGGACCCAGATGGACACCAGACACCAGTGACCAATCAAAAGAAAATATGAGAACTCCTGTGCCCAGGGGTCCTTTGACTGCTGTGAGGAAGGTGAAATACCGCCGTGTACCTTGACAGTCATGCAGGCCAAAAGCCTGCAAAATTAGGTACTCTGCTTTTGTTCTCCTCCCTGCTCTCCCATCCGAGAAGGAGGCAGGAGAGGGGCAAGGTGAGGAGGCTTTTCTTATTTTCCTCAAAGTTTTAATAATCCCCCTTCTCCTTTTAGGTGGGGAGAGAAGGAAACCTTGTGATCCGTTGTGTACTTCTCTGAAGTAACCAAAGTCGGCCACAGGTCAGACACCGCATACTGGACTGGATGGGACATTGGTCTGACCTAGGCCCTTTTCATACAGACACTCTAACACTGATAAAATGGGTGTTACATTTTTTTATACATGTTGCAGGGCACCCATAGAGCACATCTGCAGCCCTGCAACATGCAGCTGTCCGGCGGGGCGTTGGCCCCAGCAGGGGCTTTTAACTGGTGTGGTTGCTTGCAGTGCCATGCCAAGGGCACAGCCCTTGGTGGGGCCTGGGGGTGGGGCTGGGGTGCAGGGCTCCTCCCTTGATCCCTTCCAATCTGGTTTCCGCCCCCTTTACATCCCTGAAACCACTCTGGCTACGGTCACCAATTATCTTCTTGTGGCTAAATCCAACCGCCTTTACTCTATTCTTGTCCTCCTTGATCTCTCTGCTGCCTTCGACACTGTTGACCACTCGCTCCTGCTTGAATTGCTCCACTCCCTTGGATTCTGAGACTCTGTCCTCAACTGGTTCTCCTCCTACCTTTCTGACCACTCCTTCAGTGTATCTCTTCCTAACTCCTCCCCCTCCTCTTCCCTACCCCTCTCAGTCGGGGTTCCCCAAGGCTCCGTCCTTGGCCCTCTCCTCTTCTCTATCTACACCTAATCCCTAGGCAAACTCATTGCCTCCCACAGTTTCCAATATCACCTATACACTGATGACACTTAACTCTATCTCTCCACTCCTTCCCTCTGCCCCTCTGTTCAAGTTTGTTTCACCAACTGCCTCTCCGATATCTCCGCCTGGATGTCTCAACACCAACTCAAACTGAACATGGCGAAAACTGAACTCCTGATCTTCCCTCCCAATCCTTCCTCTCCCTTTTCCCTGTCAATTACCATTGACTGGGTCTCTTTTCTCCCTGTCCCCCAAGCCCGCAACTTGGGCTTCATCTTTGACTCGCACCTTACCTTTAAACCCTACATTGACTCCGTGGCCAAATCCTGCCGCTTCTCCCTCCACATTGCCAAGATCCGCCCTTTTCTGTCCGTCTCTTCTGTCAAAACTCTCATCCACGCCCTAGTCATTTCACACCTTGACTACTGTAACCTCCTCCTTACTGGCCTTCCCCGCTCCTCACTGGCTTTCCCCGCTCATCTCTGTTCAAAACTCTGCTACCAGGATCATCCACCTAGCCTGTCACTTTGAACACGTGCAGTCTCTCATCTCTCCACTGGCTTCCTCTTCCTGAACGTATTCTGCACAAGCTCCTTTTCACCTACAAAGCTCTTCACAACCTTGCTCCCCCCTACCTCTCTGCCCTGAACTCCCTCCGAACCCCTGCTTGAGCACTCCGCTCCTCTTCCACCCCCTCCCTTGCCCTCCCACGCCTCCCCTGCTCCTCCAACTGCCTTCGTCCCTTCTCCCTCGCTGCCCCGCATGCCTGGAACTCCCTCCCTGCCCACATTCGCCTTGCCCCCTCCCTTTCTACCTTCAAATCCTTCCCCCAAACCCACCTCTTCCGCTCTGCCCTTCCTAACTCCTGCTAAGCATCCCCACCCAGGTTTATTTCCCACCTGTTATCTGCAAACTCCCAACTTTTACTGAAACCAAGCCAAGAACTTGTACCTGAGTTCTCGCATCCTCATGAATGTTGCATTCCTTGTCTCTCCCTCTGTTCCCCCTCCCCCGTCTCCCCTCCCCCTGTCGTCTTTAGATTGTGAGCTCTTGGGCAGAGACCATGTCTGTCTTGTTCTCTGTAGAGCACCAGGTACATCGCTGGTGCTGTATAAATGCTTATAATAATAATAATTAATAATAAATAATTATACATGTTGCAGGGCACCCATAGAGCACACATGCAGCCCTGCAACAAGCAGCTGTTGGGGGCGGGGCTTTTAATCGGTGTGACTGCTGGCAGTGCCGGGCCAAGGACATGACCCTTGGTGGGGCTGGGGGGAGGGGAGGGGACTGGGGTGCAGGGCTCTTTTTGTGACTCTTTTAGTGTTCTTGGCTAGCAGTAGGTTTTTTGGGAGGTTATAGTGGGGGCTTAGATTTGAGGTGGGTGGGGGAATGCAGGTTATGGAACAGGATGGGGTTAGGGAGGGGGGGATGACTGGAGGTAGAAATGCGGGTTGGGGTGTTGGAATCCTCCCCTTGACTAGGGTGGGGCAGCCAGAGGGGGCCGGGGCCGATTGGCGGGTGGTGACACAGCCATTTGTGTCTTGATGGGATGAGGGAGGTATGGTCCGTATAGGGGGAATATTAGAGCTATGAGATGGGATAGATGCTTGTTATCTGTCCCTCATTATCCCCTTAGTAGCTGGGCAGGTGGTTCAGGATCAGAAGGCCCCTGACCGTGTTCTGATGCTGGTAAATGTGAGGTCGGTAGCAAATAATGCAACAACGGCCCAGGAACTGATCCTGGACCGTGGAGCCGACCTCATATGTATCACAGAAACTTGGTTGGACACTGAGTCGGGCTGACGTTGTTCCAGCCGGGTATTCCGTGCAGCATTAACTGAGGGATGGGGAGGGGGGTGCGGGGCAGTGTAGCCATGATTTTAGGGAGTGTTGGGCTGTTCAGAGGTATCGGGTGCAATCCATGCTGGGTATTAAGGGTCTCCATCTGGTATTTGATTTGGCAGGGGACAGTTTGGGAGTGCTGCTTGTATACCATGCACCTACCTGTATGGTGACCTCCCTACATGCTCGAGCGGATTTGGTGTTGGGGTGGTGGTGTGGTCCCTGAAGAGGATAGTCTTGGGGAAATTCAGCATCCATGCTGACGCCGATCTTAGGGGTGCAGAGCATGATTTCATTGCCGCCATGGCAACCATGGGCCTGTCCCAGATGGTCAGCAGCCCAATGCATCAGGGAGGACATACCTTAGACCTTGTGTTTTGCACTGGCCTTGAGGCAGGGGGTCCATTGGTGGGGGAGAAAACAGCTGTGCCCTTGTCATGGATGGATCGTTACCTCCTGCAGGCCTCTCTCTTGGTGCATGTCTGCCCCTTGGATGGGCGTGGAACCAATTCGAATGGTTCACTCCCATAGACTGATGGAGCCAGAACAATACTGGGAGGCTTGGGGGATATACCTTCTGAACTGGACGACCGTCTCACTGATGACCTCGTCAGGCTGTGGAACACCTTGCTGACGGAGGCCATTGGTTGGATGGCTCCGAGGCATCCACTTCCCAGGTGACAGTACCGTAGGCCTCCCTAGTTTTTGGAGGGGCTGTGGGTGCTGAAGCAGGATGGACAGTGGTTGGAGTGACAGTGGAGTTGTTCATGTGCTGAAGCCGACAGGTTGCGGCATAGAGCGAGTTTACCAGCCTATGCCGTGGCTATGCGGGTAGCAAAGAAGGAATTTTTTGCTACTCTTATAGCATCCACCAAATCCCATCCAGCAGAGCTGTTCTGGGTGATGCAGGGGCTGGTCAGTCCGATCTTGCTCCACCTTGGAGTGGAGTATCTAGTGCTTGTTGTGACATGTTTGTGAATTATTTTGTGGATAAAATCGCTCGGACTTACCATGGTTTTGACGCCACATTTTCTGCAGTAGGGAAATTTGAGGTTATGGAAGTCCCGTCTTGTCCATGTTTGTGGAATCAATTTCAGTCGGTGACCCCTACTGACGTGGAGGATGTTCTTGGGGCTGTTAGGACTACCTGTTGTGAACTAGACCCCTGCCCGACTAGTTAAGGCCTGCCGGGAGACAATGGGGTTGCTTGGCGGGGGTGATCAATGCATCCCTTAGGGAGAGCAGGGTGCTGGGTTGCCTCAAGGAGGTGATCGTATGGCCCCTGCTCAAGGAACCATTGCTTGATGTTGACTCCCTTCCCAGCTATTGGCCAGTCTCTAACCTTCCCTTTTTAGGGAAGGTTATTGAGCGGGTGGTGGCCTGGCAGTTGCAGGAGCATCTGGATTGTGTTGGCTTTCTTGATCCTTTGCAGTCAGGATTTCGCCTGGGTTATGGCACTGAGACTGCACTTGTGGCATTGGTTGACGACCTGCACCAGGAACGATCAGGGTTGTTTGGCCCTGCTGATTTGATTAGATCTGTTGGCTGTTTTTGATACCGTTGACCATGAGATGTTGGTTACGCGCCTGTGGGACGGGGTGGGGGTGGGCGGTATGGTTCTTGACTGGCTCCGCTCCTTCCTGGCTGGAAGAACTCAGCGAGTAGGAATGGGCGAACGCAGTTCGGTAGTTCGGAGTTCGGCCCGAACTCTGCCTGTTTGGATGACCGAACTCGAACCCGAACATACTGAACACTGAATGGCAAAATGGCCGAACCGTTTGGTCAGTTCGGATCGCGTTCGGGTGAGTTCAGGTGGCAAAAAAAGGTTCACTGGAAGGTCAAACATGACAGGGAGGTGTCAGTCACTGAGGAGCAGACTTCCAGGCACCAGGGGTGGAGAGGCTTGCAAGAAACGAAACTAATTATCTGCCTCCCCCCTTCCCAACACCTTCTGAGCTAGTCACTGTTCCTGAACAGCAGG
>QEPC01008313.1:4205288-4223274 GCA_003113815.1 Sphenodon punctatus
TTTAGTTCATAGCATTTAGAATAGTTAATAGCAGTTAGATTTAGTGTAGATAGATATATATAATATTAGATAAAATAAATAAATAAACCCATATAAAAACAAAAAAAACAAATAAAAAACAAAAGAAACCCATATAAAACCCAATAAAAAACCAAAAAACCATATAAAAAACAAAAAAACACCCATAACAACAATTCCCAAATGGCCGAGCCGAACCGAACAGTCGAACCGAACCGCCGAACCGAACCGCCGAACAGAACGGCCGAACCCGAACTCGGTGAGCTAGCCGAACGGACGAACCCAAACCGCGATCTGTTCGCCCATCCCTATCAGCGAGTGGTGCTTGGGGATTATTTTTTATCATACTGAGACCTCTCGTGTGGAGTCCCGCAGGGTTCTGTTTTGTCCCCTCTCCTGTTCAATGTGTCTAGGGTTCAATGTGGGATATTTTAATTCCTCCTTGTTTTTGAGTGTTTTAAGTGTGTTATGTGTTTTTATTGTTGAATTGTAAGCCGCCCAGAACTACCTGTGGCAGGATGGAAGGGGTAAATTTAAAAAAACAAAAATAAAATGTAACCCGCATTTTTATCAGTGTTATGAGTGTCTGTGTGAAAAGGGCACCAGTACCACACTGCCTATATGCAGGCTGCTGCTCAGCACATTCTAGAAGCACTCGCCACCTTGCAGTACTGTGCTTGTATTCATTTGTCTTGGTTCTTGTATTAGTTGGACTTTCTGAAGGAGGGAGGCTGGAGAGGGTCGATGATATTCTCACAGGTTTGGGTGAATGAATGGTCATGTGTATTGTGATACTATTATACAAGGAAGGATGTTGCTGTATTTGGTAGTGAACTGTTTTCCTCAAGATTAAAACAATGTAGAAGGGGCCAGCAATTGTTGTTGGTTCACACACGACCAGATGACAATTTGGAACCCCAGAGTATAATTGTTGGCATGCCTTAGGGTTTGATAGTGTGCAATGCACAGCTGAAGTAATGGCAGGCTTATCTGCGTGTTAATAATCCCAATGCCATATTAGATTTACAGTTTTATACAAACAAGCAAAACTTTTTTTGTGCCTTGTTGAGTGAGCGTAATTGTTGGCAGATGTGATTTTTAGGTTAGCATTCCTGAATTGTTCACCATTCACAGGGCTCCCATGAAACCATGCTGGAACGCAGACCTCAGTAGTTCAGAGATGGGACAGAGAAGGCTGTGCTCTTGATAATGGGAACTGACAAGTGGGACAGAGAAATCACCTCTTTGAAAAGGCCAAAGTCCGTCATACTTTTTATGCCTCACAAAACTGGCAAGTGTCCTAGCTGTGCCTTGTGAAATGCTGCAGGCTCGACAGTTTTTTCTTGTGACTTGATCTTCCAGATGTTAGGCTGGTTTCAAATAGATGCCATGCTGCTGTTTTTAATAGTTCTGGATTGCTCTTGAATTTACAATCTGTCACTCCACTGTCCCACGCTACCTCCTCCTCCCCTTTACGTCACATTGCAGCTCATAGTCTTAGACACATGGCTGCAGTAAAGCCCCACAGATAATTTCCCCTCAAGCACTTGCCTCAAAAGTGATTAGATGAGGCTTGACTTCGATCAGCTGCTTCTGCTGGGTTTAGTTTGTCACGGATTGTCTGCCTGGCATCTCTTCCAGACCCTGTTGCTGTGCAGGACCTCACCACGCCTGGATGCAGAAGTACCAGCCTCTGCCCCAGCCTCTCTCCGGACAGGTTCGGTGCTGATCAGTGGTGCCAAACGGCTATCAATGCAAGTCCTGGCCCCATCAAGCTTAATATGGCCTTGAACAAGGGCTAGCAGAGTAGGGACAGGAACAGGGGACTGGTGGGATTAGAGGCGGGTGGGTGGGAGTAGCAGCATATCTCTACCAGCCTCCTTGAATACTTGCCAATACTTCAGGATCAAGAGCAAGGGTGTAGCTATAAGACATGCAGCAGCTGCAGCTGCAACAAGGCTCATGTGTCCGGAAGGGCCCATGCACATGTATTGTGCATATACACACTGCCACCAGGGGGGCCATTTCCACCTAGCTATGCCCCTAGGTGGGAGACAGGATTTCCAGAGAAGACCTGAACCCTGTGTTGTCTAGTCGGGGCAGACCAGGGTTCAAATCCTGTCTTAGTCATGAACTCATTGGGTGGCCTTAGGCAAATCACTGAGCACATTAAACCAGCACTTTTTTTCTTTCCCGCGCATATTAGAACGATGTGGGAAAGACTCCATGCGCTTATTTAGCAGTTCTCCTGTTCGTTTTCCCAGCGCATTGCGGGTCAGTCAAAAGCTACCTTTACAAGCGCGCATTCGAAATGACCCATATAAATCCTCTAGTCAGAATGGCATCCTCTTGTCGAAATCCTCAGCTCCGCTGCTCTCCCCTCTCTGGGACCCGAGAGCCGGGGAAGCAAGGCGCTATGTAATTGACATATTTACTAGGTTAGTCAATATCCTGTCAGTTACACAGTGTCTCGCTTCCGCGGCTCTCGGCTCCACTGCTCTCCCCTCTCTGGGAGCCGAAAGCTGGGGAAGCGGGGCGCTATGTAGTGACCTGATTAAAATGCTGCTTCCTATGCAGATTATGTTCAAAATAACCCATATGTGAATAGTGCATGGGTTTATTTAAGCGCATTTTGAAATTGACTGCATTTAGGAAAAGCAGCATTTTAATGTATGTCTGTGTCTCAGCCTCAGTTCCCCATCTGTAAAATAGGAATAATAATGACCTCCCTTACAAGGTTGTTATGAGGTAGAACAAGGTTAGGATTGTAAAGCATGTTGAATACTTAGTGTTATAGAAATTATTATTATTATTAACAATAACAAACTATTTATAATTGATACTATAATAAATTAAGCACTATACTTCTGCATCATTCCTGCATCCATATGCAAATACAGTAACTGCATTTAGTACTAGTTTCAAAATTGGATATAATAACCAGTGAGAAAAGCTTGAGAGGCATCATTATCTTTACATGTTTGTGATCCAGAGTTGATGACTTTTGATGATAAGGCTGCCTGAAGTTGAACGTGTTTGGAACTAAGTTAGAACCCAAGCAAACATTTCCCGAAAACTCATCCCAAACCTTTGTTTAGACGGAAGATAAGTTTAAGCAGTCACCTTGTTTGTGTGTTCATGGGTATACTCCTCCCCATTAAAAACTTTTGATCCTTCAGACTGATTTAATCCAGATTTGGTTGAGGGCTAGAGCGACAAAGCAGGGACCTCAGATTTAATAACAAAAGGTGCATCTGGAGGGGAACTATGGTTCTTTTTTCATTGCCTCCAGGTTCTATTGATTAACATTGAGCATTGTCGCACCGGGTCCCTACTCTCCTTATGAAACAAAACGTCATTAGCTTGGGTACTTGCTGCACAGAAATTCTTTTTTAAAGTGGAATCTACTGAAGTTGAATTTTTCAGGCTATGTAAAAAAATGAACTTGTTAGAAATGCTACTTAAGGAGATCTTAAAGCAGGGGTTCTCAACCTTTCCCCAGTCATGAGCACTGGAGCAATGTAAGTGGCTACTTGGGAGCACTGCATAATTTGCATAAACAATTTGCATAAATATGCATAGATTCTCTCCCCTCAATGGAAATTGAGAGAATTAATTGATTCATCCCAGCTCACATTGACGTCAGTGAATAAAGGACTGTTTCAAAGTGCTCCTAAGCACTACTGACAGCTGACTTGGGGAGCACTTTCACGCATTGCCCGAGCATTTTGGTGCTTCCAATTACCAGGATGAGAATCCCTGACTTAAGGAAATCAGGCTGAACAGACACCAGGTTTCTCTATCTGCTCAGCTGTCAGCACAGAAACGTTGTCTGTGCTCAATGACACATACCTCTGTTGTACCAACAGCTACCACTGTGGGGCTTATCTGGCCAAAATCAGCTTCAAGATACCCAGAATTTTCTCTAAGAAAAATTGAGCTATCACTATTGCTTTAAGTGTGTCTGAGTTATCTGGACTCCATTGTATTTTTAGGTACCTCTGTGCTTCCCAATTTGAGACAGGAGAGCTGAAATACAGATTAACAGATTTTGATATTAAAGGGGGAACCACTGGGATCATAAAGCCTGGTATTTCAAAAGAAGCTCTTCTCCCTTGATTTCCAGCCCTCCTCATCAGGCCCTCATGTCCTGGGTGAAATTCTTGCTTTGTGAAATTTGTACCCTGGTTATGCACACCCCAGACATGAGAATAATTAAGGGGGTGGGGGGCAGGGAAGAAAAGAGGTAAAGAAGAGACTGTTGTTGGGGGGAGTGAGGTTTCTGCTACATATAGTGTGAAGCCATTCTAGTTCTTCAGTGAGTGGAGTAGCAGAAGGGATAGAAGGAAACATTTAGGGCTGGGGAGCCTCCTACCTCTTGGAATCATCCCTGGTAGTAAGACACATGGCTTGGCTTTGCATGTGAGGATTGTACTGAAAGATGACCAGTATGAAAGAATGGATAATGAGCTGTTAGCCTAGCTCTCGAGATTCTGGAGTTCAATTCCTTATGCTGACAGACTTTGAGACACCTTGGGTAAGACACTAAGAGAGGATCGCGATTCCTAACTCTATTGAAGTTAATGGAAGTTTCGCCATTGCTTTCAGCGCAAATAGTTCAACCTCAGATTCTCTGTGCCTTGGTTCCTCAGCTGTAAAAAGGTGTTAATACTGTTTCTTTACCTTGCATAAGTGCTGTGTAGAAAATAAAAAAAAGGATCCCAAGTATAGTTTTACCTTTTGCATAACCTCCCCCCACAAACCCTCAAGTTTGCACATACAACAGAAGAAACTGTAGCTATAAATACTCATTTTAATTGGTAAACGGGCCAGATTAAAAAAAAACCTTGAGTTCTTTGACTAGTTATATCTGGCTCCTATTTCCATTTCTCCTTATTTTTTGTTTTATATAAATTTTTTGGCACATAAGATTTTGTTTTTTACAAACTGCAATTGTTTTATTTTTTAAAAAATTTGATAGCTTGGGTTTTCAAAAGTCAAAATATTTCAATTAGGTACGACAACAAATTTGAAAAAAATATTTGTTTCGAAATACCAATATTATTTGGGTTTTTTGTGTGGAAAAATTGACACATTTGAATGAGTGATTTTACACACACGTTTCTCCTGGATGTTTGCTGTTACATCCTGAAATCACTCACCCAGATCATTGAACTTCTGCGTACAACTTCTTCCAGAACTTTTGTGTGTAAAATGTTCTCCTGGTAACATGCTTTGCTCCAGGCAGCTGTGGTCACTTGGTTTCCATGGCAGCCTGTCACGTCTACAGCTGCGGCTACTTTAGGCTGCCTCAGGGGGCGGTGTGGGTGTGAAGAATGCATCCGGAACTTACTTGTGGACTTGTAAATCCAGAACATTGAAAAATCTGGAACTTTAAGGTGTGTGTAAAAATGCACAATAATAATGCCTTTTTTAAAAAAAAGTCAGGGTTTTATTTTGTTCAGTTGTTTCTAACTCCCTCCCCCACTTTCCCATATACTGTTGAGTGTGGGCAGAGATTTTGAAAGCCAACTGTCCACCTGGAGCACATTTTTATGCCTGGCTGATACATTCCTGGAAATGCTGGCATGCCTCTCCCTCCAGCATTTCTCTCCTGCGGGCACTGTTATATTTAGTCACTGGGCCGACACAATGTGAAACACGGAGCTATAAATAGAACTCCCTACTGAGGCCTTCCCTACTTGGTTTGGTGTTATGGTGATGTCTGTCTGTCTGAAATAGACAGGATGAGCTTTTAAAAAGATTAAATGTGATTCTCAACCCTGAGGACAGCCTGAGCTTAATTATTATTATTACAATTGATAGCTGCTTCACAGCTTTATTACATCACCTCCATTTGTGCCCTGAGATTAATGTAGGAAATTTGGTGTAAATACATTCAATCAACAAACCATTGTGTCACTACGAGCTCTTAAAGATGTTCAGTGCAATGTAGCATAATTGGCAAAGGCCGTTCTGGAACAAACTTCCATGATTTATAAGTTACAAACATGAAGTCTCTAGGAAAGTTGGTGAAGTACTTCATGGGCCACCTTTATTTTTCCTCCCATAGATGCCTTGACTCACAGGTTTCCTTTATGTCACTCTGTCCATACCCTAGGTATTATGGAAGTGGAATAAAGAAGTCACTGTACATTTGGCTGACTGGCAATATTGGATGTATTTTTTGGGTGTTTGCCTCCGATCTGAAGAAGCACTGAGCAAAACAAAATTCCAGCATTTAATTAGAACAAATGGCGATGGAAACGACAGTAGAAAGAATACAGTTAGTCAACGGGCCATTGAAATTAAATGTCATGGATCAAAGTCTGAGAATCAAGGCTGAGGATCAGAGCCTTATTCCTATTTGAGACATCCCAGATTCACTGGAGTAAATATCTTAGGATTTGGCCCTAAATCTCCTATCTAAATGGAAAATATTGGTCGTCTGCATTTTCAAGAGTCTGATGTTAGTTACTTGGTCAGCTGCCTGCCATCAAAACTCAATGAGATTTAGGTACCTTGTTCCCTTAGTTTCATTTGAAAATCCCAGCCACTTTTTATTATTATTATTATTATTATTATTGGTATTGTAGTACTCAGATGGCCTAGACAGGATCTGAGTCGTGTTGTGTTACATACTGTACAAGTACATAGAATGCAATCCTGTTTTTATTGAAGTCAAAGGCAAAACTCTCTCTGACTTGAATGGAGTCAGGATCACTCCCATATTAATCCATGACACACAAGGCTTGCATTCCAACTAGAAGCTTTATTTAGCTATTTAATTAGTTAATATTCCCCACCCTATCCCAAGGGTTCAATGTGGACTACAATACATAAAAATAAAAACCAAGTAATATCCCCTGTCTCCAAACTCCCCAAACCTTATCCCTACCTGCTAAATTCCTGGTCAAGTAAAAAAAAGTCTTACACGACCTTTGGAAGAAGAGCAGGTTTGGTCTTAAATGAACCTCAAAGGAAAGGGAGTTCAAATGGCAGTTGATGGACTTTGCGACTGATGGGCTGGACCCAAATCCCTTCTCCTTCTCAAATCTAAAACCACTTGCTCTGGATCCCCATCCTCTACCCCACCACAAGTCATCTACCCTGGATCCTCCCTCCTGAACTCCAAGCTGTTTGCCCTAGGCCCTCATCCCTCCCCGCTGTCCAAGGCACTACTCCCAAATCCCTCCTCCTTTCCCTAACTCCACTCCTAAACTGCCTGTACAGATCCCTCCTCCTCCTCTTCCATGCCAAGCCACCTGCCCCAGGTCCCTGCCACAAGCAGTCTGCCTGCAGTGCATCCCCCCCCCCCACTTTGCCCCAACCCTCAAGCCCCAACCCTCCCTGCCCTAGATCCCTCTTCTCCTTCCTCCTCCTCTCCACCAGCTGCCTTACCCGGATTCCTCCCACCCACCACCCAAAAACTGCCTGCCATGGGTCTCTTACCGCCCCCCCCCCCAAGCAATCTGCCCCAAATCCCTCTCCTCAGTGTAATCATAGGAGCTAAGTGGGAAGGATCTCCTGGGCACGGCAACAAGAAGGGGTGAAGCGGGCCCAGACCTCAAAGCAGGGGAAAGGACTGCAAGGTAGGCAGCAAGCTCTTGCATGAGCTCCTGACTTCTGTAAGCCTACTAAACCAGCCATTATCTTTTAACTGACCAGTGTCACTTCTGCTTTGTGCCACATGCTGGCAGTGGTTAGTTGGACAGTCCCGGGAAGAGTGAGAGGAATGGAGTCTGCATGGCTCATTCACTGAAGCTGACTGCAAACTTGGACTTTGCATACCAGAACCTGGCACAAGAATGAGCTCGCTGGAAGCAGGAATTTGGGCTGTATACAGAACTTGCCATGGTGGAGGCAGAAGAATCCAGGAAGCTAAAGCTACAATTTTACCTGATCAGGTCCCAGTGCAGACACGTTTACACCGGTTTGAAGCTGAGTGACTCTGGCCTCCCCCTTGTCAGTTGTCCGGAATGCACTTGAATACCACTATGCACCTAAGTGCAACGAGACAGTGGCACGCTACAAGTTCTTCATGAGGGACCAGTGGGAAGGTGAAGGTCTTGAGGCCTATGTGACTGAATTAAGGGCCCTAGCAAACACGTGCAAGTTTGGGGAGCTGGAAGACTCCCTAATTAAGGGTAGGATTGTTTGCGGCACCGGAGACCAGCAGCTCAGGGTGAGATTGCTCCATGAGGGAGAGCTGATGCTGAGCAAGTGCTTGGATACGGCAAGAGCTGCAGAGGTTGCCAAAGTGCATATGAAAGTCCTGGGGACACAACTACCTGATGCGATACATGGGGGGTGGCAGAAGCACCCCGAAACAGGGCTGTGTAAGGCTGCCACCTACCTGGGCCCGAGCGCGGGGGCAGGGGCGGCGAGCCCCCCGACCTCGGGGGCCCCCGAACAAACGGGGGGCACGAGGACCACAGATTCAGGCGCAGCGGCGGGAACAACCCCCGCCGCCGCAAAAGCTGCAGGATAGGAGACCGGCGGGGAGAGAAGGGGCGGGGCCGGCAGAAACGCCGCGCCGCTCAGCACGCCTGCAGGAAAGGGCGGGGCTACGAGCAGGAAGCTAAAAGGCAGCCCAGGACTGCAGAACAACGCCGGTGAACAGCGTTGCTGCAGACTGGCCCCTTGTGCTGACAGAGTCGTGAGCGTAGCGAAGGAGTGTGTGGAGTGAGGACGAGGAGTGAGAGTGTGGCGTGTGAGTGTGGTCGTGGCGAGTGAGTAATTGTTGATATAGCGGGGTGAGGATTCTAGCAGGGAGTGTGTGTGAGCGGGGGAGGTGTGGGCGGTGGGCACTGTCCTTACCCTCGGGGGCCCGTGTACCCGCACCTTCCACCCGTCCTTGGCAGAGTGAGCAAGTGACCCCCTTTCCAGACCCCTGTACCCACAGGGTCCCTCTCCTTCTACCCCCACCAGTAGGCACCCCCCTCCGTGTGTGGATTCTCGGGGCACGTGTGATACGGGTGTGTTGTGGGGGGCTAAGGGGTTGCCTTTGCAACCAGCACACTCGAGAGGGGGCACTCTTCGGGCCTTGCTGTCTCCCCCCCGATGATGATATAGGCCGCCGCTTATCCCAAAGCCAGCGGCCCTATTCCAACCTGAGGGGTGTCCTTCCTTACTATTGTGGTGCCCCCTCGCGAGCATGCAGAAGAACTTTAAGACCAGATAGCCGTTTCGTCAGGTCCACCTTCCCTCTTCCCCCATCCCCCATAACAGGCTGGCCCTACCATGGAGTGGCTTGGGGTGGCTTCCCTGGGCCCCGCTCCTGGGGGCCGCCCATGCTTGGGGTCCCCAGCTCCCGGCCTGACATGGCTGGGAGCTGGGGCCCCTGAGCGCGGGGCCCCCGGCCGACTCCGACAGGCAGTGGAGGGGGCCAGCAGGAGTGAGGAAGAGGCAGAGACCCCGTCTCTCCCACACTCCATGTCTCCCCCCCCCCCGCCGCTGCCTGTCTCAGCCTCGGCCAGCGGACATGAGGAAGAGAGAGACAGAGGCCTCACCTCTCCCTCATTTCCCATGGCTGAGAGACTGACAGGCAGGGCGGACACCCATGGAGTGAGGGAGAGGCGGGGCCTCTGCTTCTTCCCTCACTTGCATCAGAAGTGAAGGAGAAGCAGGCAGAGGCCCCGCCTCTCCCTCATGCTGTTGGCCCCGCATTTGCTCCTATGTGGAGACCCAGCATTTGTTCCCTGCCCTGGGACCCGCTTAGGCTAAGGTCGGCCCTGCCCCGAAAACTAAACTAAAATAAGGACAAGGGGGCTTCCACATGGAGGGCTTTGTGCCTATTGTGGGAGACACCATTAGTTTGTGAAGGAGAAGTGTCCTGCTTTTGGACAGCGTTGCATGGCGTGCAATAACCTGAACCAGTTTTGGAGCATTTGCAGAGCATTTTGGTGGGGAAACCCAGTGCAGTTCATTCAGGAGGAGCAGTCAGTCCTAACGGACAGTGAAACTGAAGTAGGGGTGATGACCATCTCATTGGCACCATGCCCGCACCTTGTGAGAGCTCTAGGAGACTCAAGGCTGGAAGTCATTTTTTGCCTCAATGCAAATAGGGGGCAGGCTGATACCATTTCAGCTAGACAGTGGGGCATCCTGCAACATGATCTCATGGGAGAAGCTTGATCCAGGGATGCAGATCAGGAAAAGCAGCCACTCTTTGATCATGTATAATAAGAGCACATATTTAAATCCAACCTCACCCTCAAGAGCCCCAGGAACAGGAAACACTGCAACTTGACATTTGTTGTGGAGGAAGGTCGAGACCAACAACCGCTGCTGGGATTCATCATGATCCAGGCAATGGACTTGCTTCAAGTCCAACACCAGAACTTCGTACACGCCTGTCAACAAAAGCTGACAGTGTGGACCATGGACTCAGTCTTAGAGTACTATGGGCAGGTTTTCCATGGGGATGGTTGTCTTAAAGGAGAAGAGCAGTTAGAAATTGATCAGGAGGTAGTGCCAGTGTGCCTGCTGAGGAGGAAGATATCCATGGCTTTGAATGAACCAGTTCGAAAAGCACGATCGAGCCTATGCAAAAGAGGCATAATTAAGGTAGAGGGTTCAAATTACCTCATGGATAAGCAGTATGCTAGTAGTGAAGAAGCCGCTGGGCGCACTATGAATCTGTATAGACCCCAAGCCACTAAGCAAGGCCGTGAAAAGATCACACTATCCATTACCTACCATGATTCGAGGATGTCCTGCCAGAACTAGTGAAGACCTGTCTCTTCATTGTCTGTGATGTATGGGATGGATTCTGGTACATTAGGTTTGATGAAAAATCCAGCAAACGGACAATGTTTTCAACACCCGTTGGATGTTATAGGTGGCTTTGCATGCCAATGGGCATCTCTCTGGCTCCGTAGATCTTCCAGAGATGTCTACATCAGGCTCTGGAAGGACTTTCAGTGGTCAAAGTGATTCCTCTTATCTATGGGGAAGGAGGAAATGATGAGGAAGCTGAACAAGACCATGAGAAACTGGAGAGAGACAAATATAGAAATGTAAAACTCAACCTTGATAAGCTGAGGTTGAAACAGCACCAGGTTGCATATATTGGACATATACTGTCTTCAGAGGGGTTGTGCCCTGATCCCAAGAAAATAGAAGCCATCACAGAGATGCCTCCACTGGGTGACGTGAAAGGGGTACAACGCTTAATAGGAATGGTCAACTACCTCTCGAAATACTGCCCAAACCTTGAGACAGAGGCAGAACACATACGCCAACTAACCAAACACAATATCGCATGGGATTGGGGAGACCTATTGAGTACACCAGCTGAGCACTCTCGGACAGGGAACAGGCGGGTTATGCACAGATTGAAAAGACGTTACAGGCAGTGGTATTCGGAGTGAACGCTTCCACTAATACACATTCGGTCATCCTGTGGTGGTGCTGTCAGACCATGAACCTCTCGAGACGATCCTGGCAAAACCGCTTCTTGGGGCCCTGAAACACCTGCAGAGAATACTGATGAGACTACAGAAATATGACATACAGATTAGGTATTGCCCAGGTAAGGTTTTCATACTAGCAGACACATTCAGCAGAGCTTTTGTCACAGAGCCAGACGTTCATGGAGAAGAAGATAGAGTCCATCGTTATGCTCCACTACCTTCTGATTAAGGACAAGCTCGACTAACTCAAGGTAGGGGTGTGCATTTTGGGTTTTTTTGTTATGATAACGAAAAATAAAATTTCCATTTTCCTTTTTGTTATTGTAATAATGAAAACAAAAAATAATAATGAAAACAAAAATGAAAATGAATTTTTGTGTTTGAAATAATGAGAAAACACTGAAAAATGTATATTCGGCTATAACATTTTTGTTGTAAAATTTTGATGAAACTTGGGGAGAATGTACCCCCAATGGAGGGCACTATGTGTACCAAATGTCAGAAATGTTGTATAAAGAGAACAGATTTTATGAGCAATTGAATGTTGTGATTTTAAGAAAAGCTGCATATGCATTCATGGATACAACATTTTAATCTTCTTCTCAATTTGCATGAATCCTTGGAATATTATGTCCCTCCACAAGCTAACTAATCCTGCCAAATTTCAGAAAGATTGGATAAAAGGTCCTGATGTTATAAGCCATTAACTTGAAAATGTATTTCTGGCTGTAATATTTTTATATTCCATCTTATTTACAAGATATTTGGCAGGAATGTATCGCACACCTTTACTGTAATTTCTGCCAAACTACAGGACAATTTGATAAAGGGCCTCCATTTTATAAGCAATTGACATTTTCCCCATGAAGACCATCATTCACATAAATAGCAGAATGTGCAGTGCCAGAGATAGGAACCTGGCATGGCAGGGGGAGGGAGGCTGTAGGAGGGAGGATGGGGAGCAATCCACAATCACTGGCCAATTACTGCATGCTTCCAGCTTTACAGGACCAATCGGTGGTGGCTTCGAGGTGGGCATAGGGAGCGGCCCTGAGGCAGGCACAGGAGGAAGATAATGAGACTTTGGGGATAGCATCCCAGCAATCAGGAGACATGGTTTACACATCCAGGCTGGCCAAGTATCATCCCAATCACATCCTGCAGCACTGTGACAGAGGACATAAGAGACTTTCTATTGGCTCTTTCCTAAACAGATGCTTCTGACTTCCTACTAACAAGTGGGGAAGAGAATTTGGGGTGGTCACAGCACAGAATGAGGATATTTGGTTGAAATTCTGCTGGTCAATTGGCATCACAAAAAGATCTTATACCACAGTGACACCAGAGAATCCCTGGCATAGGCTCATACTCGGCATATGCTGTGCAAGCTCATAAAATTTTGACTCTTTATCATATCTTTCTGATATTTGGCAGAAATGATCCTGAAGGTGAGAGAGAGAGCCAAATTTCACAAATACTGGTTGGACTACAAAGTTGTTACAGTGAGACATATGTTTACAAGTTAATTGCTTATATCACCAGGCCCCTTTATCCAATCCTTCTGAAAGTTGGCATAGATAGTAAGATTGGGGAGGGGTATAAACTTGCCAAGTTTCATCCACATTAGATGGAAGTCAAAGAAGTTATTCAGGAATGTATATACCTTCCATTGGAGGTACAATCCTCCTGAGTCATCCAAATGTAATGAAAAACAAAAAAGCCACAGACGAAAATATGTTTTCCATTGAAATCAAAAACGATTTTTTAAAATATATTTATGAAAATGAAAGATTTAAAAAACGAAAATAAAAATGAATAATGACATGGGTCCCAGGCGCACACCTCTAACTCAAGGAGACCACTGAGCGAGACATGATGCTATAAGCTCTGAAAGACATGATATTAAGAGGATGGCCAGCAGACAAGGCACAAGCACCAGTAGGCACAGAGCCCTATTTTCCATTACAGAGTGGAGCTGAGTATACAGGATGTACTAATCTATAGGGGGGCCGACCCTGGTAATACCAGCCTCCTTACATAACACCGTCATGAAGAAAATACATGCATCACATCTGGACATAGATAGTTGCCTTCGTTGTGCCAAGGACTGTGTAAACTGGCCCGGAATTGGAGCACAGGTGTGGGCTTTCATAGGGCGCTGCAAAACATGCAGGTCAGATGACCACTAACACCACAAAGAAACACTATGGCCACATGACCCTTCAGCCAGGCCATGGGAAAAGATTGGAGTGGACCTGTTCATACTCAGAGATGAGCAATACCTGATTGCGGTCAGCCACTTTTTGAATTTCTGGGAGATAGATAGACTTGGGGACATGAGATCCAAGGTAGTGATTGAGAGACTAATGACACACTGTGCAAGACACGGGATTCCAGATGTAGTCATGAGTGACAACAGATCCCAGTTGGCTTCAGAGGACTTTAAAATGTTGGCCTTAGAATGGGAGCTTGAGCACTATCACCTGCATAACCCTCAGATGAATGGGAAGGTGGAATTCGCTGTTAAAACAGCCAAGAGATTGCTCAACAGAGCTGCAGCAACCGGAGCTGATCCCTATCTTGCTTTTCTGCCTCACCTGAACATACCAACACAGGGATGCAGCAGCAGTCCGACGCAGGTCTTGATGGGATGCCGAACGAAAACGCTTCTCCTTGCATCCAGAGAACTTCTTTAGCCTAAAACAACACAAACCACCAGGCTGAGTTGGAAAATGCACAGCGTAGACAGGCACGTTACTATAATCACTCAGTTCGAGACCTACCAACACTATCCAGAGGCGTGCCTGTGTGGATACAACCTCCAGAGAAAAATAATTCCAAAGGGGGTGGTCACCAGAACAGTAGCACATAAGTCATATGAATTGACCCCTCAGGAGGGGCAAACGATACAGAGAAATTGGAGACACCACAGCCGTGACAGCAAGGCAAAGATACCAGAGGATTCGATGGATATGTCAGAGATGAACCAGGGTGTCAACAAAACCAGTGAGCAAGGGGAGGCAAGACCAGCAGGTATGGAGCAAGAGCCAACTGGCACTCCAGAGGCAAGTGATATGTAGAGGCGATCATGCGCTGGTCATCTAATGAAAACTCCTGGATACCTCCAGGATGTTATTCTTGACTGAGACCATGGTAAAGATGGGACCTCAAAGTGGCTATGTGCTAGCGACCTCTGACCGGTATAAGTCGACAATAATCTAGGCCCATTTGGGGACTTGTTTTTTTTTTGTTTGGGGAAAAAAAGGGGGTGGGGGAAGATGTAATGGTAGGAACTGAGTGGGAGGGATCTCTCGGGCTGCACCAATTGGGTCTTCTGGCACTGCTGACAGGTCCCACACAGCAGCGGCAGGCCAGCGGGGGTGGCAACTCTGAACCCACATCATCGGAGACTGGGCCTGGTAAGTACATGCGAGCCGGCAGAGCCCTAGGGCACTGAAACCAACGCAGCCCTACATCATGTATTTTTAATAACCGTCCTCTTTTAAAGGGGGGGTATGGTAACCCTAATTATAATGAGGTTACGCTGTAGTCTCATTTGCTCAACAATAAAAGTAAACTAGAACATATCCGGGACTATTGTCATATGAAACAGTCTGCTGCAAATTAGACAAGCTGGAAGTTGCTGACCGTCCTTAGAATTGCGGCTCGCACATTATTTTAAAAAGTGCATTTGAAAGACATTGCACTTTTAAAAATAATGCGCGGGTCGCGATTTCAATGATGGCTGGTGACTTCTGGCTCGTCTAAAAGCCCCCCGCGTGACTTTTCTCAAAGTACGTTTTAATGCACTAGATCCTGCCATTCGTCTAAAAGTGGCCAGAGAGTCTGAAGGGGTGGTGTCCCCTCAAGTACATTGATAGGGTTTTAGACAAAGACCCCCAAACTGGCCAATGAGGAAAGAACTCATTGGCATAAAATATTCATGTGAGTTTTCTGTTTTACAGTGTCATATTTCAAGGACTGTAAGATGCTAGTTCTTCAAACAAATTTGGTTACAATTAGTCATGGGTACCATTTTCATTAAAAATGTATCCATATGGTCCTCTCTGGCTCCAGAATGGCTGGGAGAGAGCCCTTTATCATACACTCAACAGTTCTTGTTCTTTCATATTCACAAGGACATGAGGGGGCTTTAACCTTAGCCATAGTTGGGTCCACTTTGGGTAATTTCAGATGTAATGACACAACAGTCAACCACAGACAACCACGGACAATCCCGTGGTATGGCTGAAGAGCCGTGAACATCTGATCAGTGGCATCCAGATGTTCACCATGGTCAATCACCTGTAGGGGCTGAAGTCGTGGTCTGGCTGTCTGTTTCCTTGCCGTGGTCTTGCTCCTGTCGCATCTGTTCGGGGCTGTCCTGCACCATGGGAGGGGGTTGGCTGGCTCGCCATGGTTGGGAATCCACTGTAGTGACCCGGGAGCGTGTAATGTCTGAAATTACCCTTTGTTACCCCAAATATGCGGTTTTATCCATATGCTATTCTTTATCACATTTCAGTTTTTTACTATTATTTATTATTAATCTCCATTGCAGTGCTACATTTCTCCTCATGATTGCTGGCTTAACGTTTTATTGTGTCCTTTGTGCAAGTGAAATAATCAGAGGGAGCAAAGCTTTCCATGGGCTATTTCGTTTGACCTTCAGAACAAAGTGTTCCCCCCCCCTCCCCCCACCCAGATTGCCACTAACTACTAAGTTAAAAGAATGGTTCAGTTAGGCACCTATTGAAGACATCTTGCTAGTGTCTAAGTGTAAGCCTTGTTGTAAGCCACCCCGAGCTGCTGTAGAAGAAGGGGGTGGCAAATAAGTCCAACAAAATAAATAAATAGGTGGCATTTATATTTCACCAAAATGGGAAATCTCGTTGAAAACCCTCCCTGATACTGTCTCAGTCAAATACCCCATTTCTTGCATTCCATTCCCCCCTGTAATTCCTTGTCACTTATTGGCTAGTACGCAGATTCTTTAATCTGCAATCCAGTTGTAGATTGGTCAAAGCAAAGGGAGCAACATAGAACAACAATTCTGATTGGAAGCACTGAAGTGGAGGTTAAGGGGGACTGTGGGGAGGTTGAGGTGTTAGGTATTCACATGAACTGGCTCAGAAAATCAGAAACCATAAACCCAGGAGTAAAACAGTACTTTTGACAATGTGGTAAGCAGTCAATGAATGGTACACAGTAGATGGTAAGCAGAAAGTCAGTAAATTGGGATGGTATCTCACAGCATTGTGAAAATCGAGACATTGCATCAGTATTGGGAAGTGGCTGGGAAATCGATCCTGGTTCCCAATATGATGAAATTTCTCACAAGCAGCAATTTAGCTGCTAGTTTCAGCCCTAGTGCCTAGTAACTTTAGAAATCTGGTCCTTAGTCTCTCTGTGCTTCAGTTCCTCTCTCCTCCCAACTGTAAAACAGGGTGGTGATAATCAGGGACCTATGTTCATGGCATTTTCTCCATTCCCACCAATAGGAAAGTACAGTAAACATCGGTATAGCAAGGTAAGCCTTAGCATGAGCCCAAATGGAACAGGCACTTTAATCTGGGATAACTACCTTAGCACTAGTCTGAATGGAACAGGCACCTTAACTGGGTCTAGGATAACTGCTGAAGAGGCTCCAGGTATTAGGTTGGGACTAATGGGCTAGCGGGTTGTGCAAGTCTTTTCGTTATATCAATAATGAAAACAAAATTTGTCATTTTCATTACGGTTATTGCAATAACAAAAATGTCAAAAATAACAAAATCAATAACAATAATGAAAGTTGATATTGATTTTGTTATTGCCTAGCAGCCTGGCAGGTGTTTTTTTTTTTTTTTTAAGGGAAATGATTATTATTATTATTATTATTATAAACTTTTATATAGTGCCAGTGATGTACCTGGCATTTTACAGAGAATAAGATAGACACAGTCCCTGCCCAAGAGCTTACAATCTAAATGTGGTGAGGGGAGAAGGGAGCAGACATCTTATCAGGGGCGGATTGGCCATTGAACCCACCAGGAGGATTCCTGGTGGGCCGGGCCGGTTGGGAGGGCCGGTCCCTTGGCCTTAAAAAAATAATAATAATAATAAAAAATAAATAAATTGTGGGTCCCGGAACTCTGACCCCTGTTGGGTTGGGGGGGAACTCAGGCCAGCCTGAGTTCCCCCCCTCAAACCCTCTGGCCCCTTCTCACTCCCTCCTGGAAGATTAAAAGCAACTTCCGAGAGGGAGGGCAAAGACTCATGGCCAGAGCATGCGAGGAGGCATCAGAGAGACTTGCAGGCTGCAGCATCGGAAGAGAGACCTGTAGCAGCGGCGCAGGAGGAGCAGAGGCTGAGCGGCGAGGGAAGAGAAGCCCGGACCAGCCCAGGCAGGAGTGGAGGAGGCAGCGGCGAGGACGGAGCGAGGGGCAGCAGGTGGGGCCTGGGCCTGGCTGAGGGCTGGGGTGTGTGTTAGGGTTACACTTGGGGGGGTGCTGGGGACAGCTGGCCTGGGGCTGCCTGGCCTGCTTGGGGGGGCTGGGGAGGGCACCCGG
>QEPC01008313.1:4231877-4245406 GCA_003113815.1 Sphenodon punctatus
CCCCCCATCAGGGTTCGGGGGCCAAGTTACAGGCAGGGAGGACTGTGGCCAATATGTATCTAGAAGCTGCCACTCTAACCCCAGGACCCGCCATCATTCCTCACACGGAGGTGATGTCTTTCCACCACATCAAGAAACAGCCACTCCAGCCCCAGGACCCGCCATCAGGGTTCTGGGGCCGAGTTACTGGCAGGGAGGGCTGTGGACAAAACCTAGAAGCTGTCACTCCAGCCCCAGGACCCACTATCAGGGTTCTGGGGCCCTCATTCCATTCACAGAGAGCCATCTTTCTATCCACTGTCTATCCATATTTCTATCCACTGTATCTAGAAGTTGCCACTCTAGCCCCAGGACCTGCCGCCAGGATTCTGGGGCCAAGTTACAGGCAGGGATGGCTGTGGCCAACATCTAGAAGCTGACACTCTAGCCCCAGGACCCACCATCAGGGTTCTGGGAACATCATTCCAGTCACTGGGGGCTGCATTCCATTCCGCTGCATCCAGAAGCCCGATGCCCACATGCCAGTCTGCCCCCCCAAAAAGCCTTCTCCTCCGCACCCACCCGCAGATGCCTGCTGAAACTGCTGTAAATTATTAAAAGCCCCTCCGACCACCAGCTCCCGCCGCCTGATGCCCGCTGCCAAGGAGCCTGTCTCTCTTTCTCTCTGTCACACCCACCCACACAAACACAAACCCTGCACCTCCCGGGGGGGCCTGTCTGCCAGTTGAGACCCTGCTGCTGGATGACACAGCACATCTTTGGGTTGATAACTACGCTACATGGGGTAGCAGGTGCTGCTGGTAGGGATTGACAAGCTGTATGAGATTCTGCCACCTGCCACTTCAGCACATAGGGATAAAAGATTGGAGGTCAAACAAAGCATATAACAATAAATATAACAAATTTAATTAAAACTATTTATATAATAATAACACAATAACAGCAAGAAGAACAATAACATTTTAAAAAACAAAAGCAAACATGTAAAGGAAACTTATAAAGTAAACTAAGAGTCTCTGGGCCTGTCCCCCAGGAATTGGGGGAAAGAAAACACCCATTGAGGCGCATCACAGGGCTGAGGGCTGGCCACCCGGGACTCATCCAGCTCAAAGCCGTGGCTCACGGCAAACTGCACAGCGTATGCCACCTGGAGACCGCCTGGTGGTACATTTTCATGCAGTTCAACTCAGCGGAGACATATTGACCATATGGAGACCTTCTGCCACTCGACCTGGACCCCCTGCAATTGTTCCACCGGGCTGTTCTCAAAGGTGGCAGAGACTCCTGGATCTCCTTCATATAGTCCCGGGTGGGCCGCTGCTAGGGGATGCTAGGGATTGCAACTAGAAAGGAGGCTCTGGCTGGCACGTGCAAATCCCGCCCTCCTCCCTGGGGTGCTAGGGGATGCTAAAGAAAAAAAAAAAGTTTATAAACCTGGTGGCAGCACCTCCTGAGCATTGCTTCTCATCCAAGGAACTGGTCACCACCACAGGAGGTGTACTACATGGCGAGGCAGAGACCTCGTCCTCCTTGACTACAAAGTTGGTCCCCAACTGGGGAAGCAACACGGCAGCCTTCTCACACACACAAAACACAGTCACCCACAACACACACAATACCCACCAACCACAAAAACCACAACAGCACACCCAAACACAACCAAAACGCTCAAACCAAACACCAACACAGCCAAACACTCACTCGCCACACAGCTCTGCACACACACAAATTTCCGGTTTCCAGCTTGTCCTCTCGCGATACTGGTTTATGAATGGCCGAACCCCAATAGAACGGCCGAACTGAATGGTTGAACCCGAACGCAGTGACCGCACCGAAGGTGGCCGAACCAAACGGCTGAACCCGAACCGCGACCTGTTCGCCCATCCTTAGATACCACGGCTTTTTCTTTCCGGCAGGTGAAGAGGTTCTGCCCCCACTCGCCAACAGCACCGCTCCACGCTGGATCAGGTAAGGTCCCTAGAGTCACGGCTGCAATACGCGGCTTGCTTCCAGCCCCCACACTCCTCGACTCCACCCATGAAAGATCATCTCTGCCCTACAATATAAATGGACATGCCATTTAAAGGAAGCATTATCATCGGGCCCCATTGTGATGGGGTCCCTCCTCCATCCTCCTTTTTGCAAAGAGCTCCTTGCTCCCAGTCTTGCAAGATCCTCCTGCAGTTACTCACAGTTCACCCAGATCTTAACTACATTGAGGGCCTTTCATTTTTAGCTTTTATTTTCTTTGATTGTTCCAGCGAATGTATCCGTATTTGTTACAACAATAACAAAAACAGGTGAAAATCGGTGCAAAAAGATGACTCGCCATTTTTCTGGGTAAATATTGGGGTTTATTTTGGTGGACAGAAGGACAGCAAAAAAAAAAGTGTTAAGTAGGTTAATGTTTTGATAAACTGAATTTAACGTGGTTTGCTGTAGAACTGAAACAGAACTCAAAACACTGTATGCCACCTCTGCGTTTATGAAAACAATATCTCTAATCTCCCAACAAAAAGTTCTCCACTGAATAAACAATTCACTATTGGTGACTTATAAACCCATTAGCCTATAAACATTTACATTGAATAATTGGGCCAAATTATTTTACTATATTTAGATACATTTACTGGCTTATGTTTTAATGTTTCGTGTTGTGTGTTAATCTTAAAAGTAAAGCACCTGGAGCAATAGTGGTCTCTGAGGTCTAGGGCAGTGAATCCCTGGGCAGGAGTCCCTAATTTGGCCATTCATTTGGCAATAACTACCCTAGAGGAGCTAAATACCTATGTTACTTAGGAGGCACCAAATACCTATGCTACTTAAGATCCCGTAGGTCCCAAACAAGAAAAGAAAAATAACCCAAGCCCATGGGCCCTAAAGTCCCTCTGCCAAGGAGGCACGGACAACTCAAAACAGGAGGGTGGCACATAACTGCTCTGAGCCCTGTGCCACTTAGGGGGAGATGAGGGGAGGGGTGGTTATGTTGGTGACAAATCCTAAAACTGCTAACTGCTAATAGCATGAAATGTGTACATGGTGGGCATGAGATTCATCAGTACATACAGGTGTGCGCGCACTCTTAACGTGTGTGTGTATATATATCTTCCACTACATTGTCGTACTTCAGTAGGCAGCTTTGCATATAGAAGTAGACTAATTTATTATAACACATATATCTGATGCAATGTGCTGTATTTGCCTAATAACATGATCTAGTTTTGTGTACTTAACTGATGTGAAATTTGGGTGAAAAACAGTAAAAACTGAATAATAGTTTCGTAAAACCTGTGGGTTTTCAGTAAAAATTGGTTTTTAAGCTGAAAACAAAAGTGCTTAACTATCTTGAATAACTCTGTGTCATTGGCAATTTGATCACCTCACTCTTTGTTCTTTTTTCCAGATCGTTAATGAATACGATTATTACATTTATTACACCCATGCCAGTTGGTAGAGAAAGCAAAGGAGGACAAGACAAGGCATCTAAGGCAGGTAGTAAGCATGCACTAAATGATTTTACTGGAGAAGTAAATGTGATGTCCTATATGAACAGCACTCCTATGACCTCTTGTCATAAATTGTCACAACTTTGCTATCTCCCCAACAATTGTCATGTAATATACTTTATGGATAGCCCCTTGAAGCCTGCAACATGCCAGAAGAACTATGGGCAGAGAAAATGCAAGACAGGTGTATATAATGAAAGCAGTCACTTGGGAAGGAGTTGCAGGGAAATGATCATTGGTGTTTCAAGTATAAAAACAATATGTTTAAAAACAACAAAACTGATGATTGTGTTGAAAACCAAGAATCAAACTGCACTGGCTGCCTATAGTCTTCCGGACCTGATTCAAGGTGCTGGTTCTTACCTATAAAGCCCTATATGACTTGGGGCCCATCTATCTGTATGATTGCCTCACTCCCCGTGCTCTTGATCGGCCCCTGTGGTCAGCCGGGAACACCCTTCTCGAGGTTCCCCAGGTATGGGGGGGGGGGCGCACTATGGAGAGGGCATTCTCAAGTGCTTCCCCGAGGCTGTGGAGTTCGGACCCCCCCAAACATTTGGAAAGTTCAGCTGCAGCAGAGGCTTGGGGTGCTCCAGGGGTGCCCGTGGGGGCATGGCAGGCCATCGGGGAGACAGCAGCAGCAGAGACCAGGAAGGCTTGGCATCCCGGGTTGCCCGGGCAGACAGACTTGGCACTTGGCCCCCGGGGGTGCCCGTAGCGGTATGGCTGGCCATCTGAGATCCAGTGGCAGCAGCAGCAGCAGAGACTGGGTGTTGCAGGCTGCCAGGCAGAGCAGCGGCAGAGGCCCAGCCAGGGCTTGGTGGCTGACACCTCTACTTGGCCGGGCATTGCAGGCTGGCATTGTACTCGCCTGAGCTCAAGAAGCTGTACTGCAAATTGGTCAAATCTTGCCTGGTGGTGAATCTTGTGGATGCCCAGCCCCTGCCCGCTAGCACACTCATTCGAGCTATACCCATCTACAAGAGGGAGGAGCAAATGGCTGATGTGCAGTACCACCAGCAGCAGCAGCAGATGTTGGATTGCCAGGGCACAGTAACGGCAGCTGGCACCCCTACTTGGCCGGGCATTGCAGGCTGGCTGGCATCGGTGAAGCAGTGGCAGAGGCCTGGCCAGGGCTCGGTGGCTGGCACCCCTACTTGGCTGGATGTTGCAGGCTGGCTGGCATCGGTGGAGCATTGGCAGACAGTGAAGTGGAATGACAGCCCTCCCTTCCTGGAACGTAGGCCCCAGTACCCTGACAGTGGGTCCTGGAGCTGGAGTGGCTGTCTGTTTCTTGATGCGTTGGAATGACGGCCCCCAGAACCCTGATGGTGGGTCCTGGGACTAGAGTGGCAGCTTCTGGATGATGTGGATGGACAGCCCTCCCTGCCTGGAATGTAGGCCCCAAAGCCCTGACGGTGGGTCCTGGGACTGGAGTGGTAGCTTCTGGATGAAGTGGAACGACAGCCCTCCCTTCCTGGAACATAGGCTGGCTGGCATCGGTGGAGCATTGGCAGACAGTAAAGTGGAACGACAACCCTCCCTGCCTGGACCCTGATGGTGGGTCCTGGGGATGGAGTGGCTGTTTCTTGATGTGGTGGAATGACAGCTCCCCGTGAGCGGAATGAGGACCTCAGGACCCTGACTCTGGGTTCTGGGACAGGAGTGGCAGCTTCTGGATGAGGTGGATGGACAGCCCTCCCTGCCTGTAACGTAGGTCCCAGAACACTGATGGTGGGTTCTGGGGCTGGAGTGATTGGCTGTTTCTTGATACCGTAGAATGACGGCTCCCTGTGAGCGGGATGATGGTTCCAGAACCCTGACAGTGGGTCCTGGGACTGGAGTGGCAGCTTCTGGATGATGTGGATGGACAGCCCTCCCTGCCTGGAATGTAGGCCCCAGAACCCTGACAGTGGGTTCTGGGGCTGGAGTGGCTGGCTGTTACTTGATGCGGTGGAATGACAGCTCCCTGTGAGCGGAATGATGGCCCCCAGAACCCTGATGGTGGGTCCTGGGACTAGAGTGGCAGCTTCTGGATGAAGTGGAATGACAGCCCTCCCTGCCTGTAATGTAGGCCCCAGAACCTTGATGGTGGGACCTGGGACTGGACTGGCTACGTCTTGATGCCGGGTATAACACCTAAATCTATCTAATCTAATCTAAATAAATGAAACTATGGAGATAAATGTGTGGAAATGGGTGAAATAGGAGGAAGATGGCAATGGATTGGGAGGAACACAAACTGCTGGAAGAGGGAGAGTTCTGAAAACACCTGCTGACAGAATCAGTGACTAGGTCAGAATGATATAGAAGGTGTGGAGGGCAATTACTTTTGTTACTTGCTGCGCCCCCCCTTACCACAAGCCCCATTGGCTCTGTGCAGCCTAGCCCATGGCCAATCGCAGACTGCCAAGCCAGTAGTCTAAGGAAAAGAGAGACGGTGATTGGGCAGGCTGGCTGCTAGTCCAAGGCTCTCCACCCCTCCTCAGCTGACTTCCCATCCCCTCCCTGGGTTTGCCAGCCAGGTTTTTTTCTGCCCGAGCGCGCCCGAACTCATCTGAATGTGGTCAAACTGTTTGGGGCTTTGGGCATTCGGTTCGGATGATCGGTTCAGCCGTCTGGACCGGCTGAGTTTGGGCCGAGCCCCAAACATCTGAACCGCGTTCGCAGATCCCTACCGGGTGGCCTCAAACCTTCCTTCCTTCAGACACCAATGCAATACCTGGCTTTTGCTGAGAGAGATGGGTGGGGGTGGGGTTATTATTTTTGGTGGGAGGTTGGGGTGGGTTTTTTAAATGTGTTTAATTGATGTCCCTCTCCACACTGTGGGAGACTGTTTTCCCTCTTTTGTGTTTGCCCCCTTTTGTTGTTTTATTAAGCTGCCCCGGGCTGCCGTTGGCGGGCGGGGAATAAGTTTTAAAATATATAAAGTAAAAGCAGGTTGTGAACTATGCAATGGCAAACACTTAGGGTCACAGACCAACATTTGTTGTTCTTTTTATTATGTTCATTATTTATATAGTGCCAGCAATGTACCTGGTGCGGTACAATCAATAGTTATAGACAGGTCCTTACCCCCTGACTATACCTAGAGATGGGCAAATAGAAACAAATATAGATTGGCAAATATTGTGTGTGTGTGTGTGTGTGTGTTAGTGGGGGAGGTGTCATCTGTGCCCTTGTCATTGACAGACCATTATCTCCTTTGGGCTAGTCACCCGGTGTATGTCTTCCCCCAGCAGGGTGTGGAACCTATTCGTACAGTCTGCCCCTGGAGACTTACGGAACCGGATTGGTTCCAGAATGCTCTGGGGGATATACCTTGCCTTCCGACCTTGACAGCCAATCACTCTATGTCCTCATTGCTCTTTGGAACACCTTGTTGGCTGAGGCTATCGACTGGATGGCTTCCAGGCATCCACTCCCCGAGCATAGGTGACTCCGAGCCCCATGGTTCATGGAGGACCTGTGTCAGCTCAAGCAGGAGGAGAGGCGGTCGCCGGTTAGAGCAACAGTGGCGCTGTACTTACATTGAAGCCAACTGACTGCAGCATAGAGCTGCGTTAAAGGTGTATGCTGTGACTATGCGGGCAGCAAAGATGGGTTTCTTTGCTGCCATCATATCATCTGCAAAGTTGCATCCAGCAGAGCTTTTCTGGGTGGTGAAGGGGCTGGTCAGTCCAGCCTCCCTCTGCCTGGAACTGGAATCTTCCAGTGCTCTCTGTGACATGTTTATCAACTACTTTGTGGACAAAAATCGCTCGTATCCATCATGATTTCAATGCCATACTTGATGCAGTAGATATACCTGAAGTTATGAATTCCCCATCTGGTCCAGTTTTGTGGGATTGGTTTCAGTGGTTATTGTCCACTGATGTGGTGGAGCTGCTGGGGGCTGTGAACTGGAACTGGATCCTTGTGAACTTGTGAACTGGATCCTTGCCTGTCCTGGCTGGTGAAAGCCAGCTGGGAGACATTGGGTCCATTACTGTCAATGCCTCCCTCATGGAGGGCAACGTTGTGGGGTGCCTGAAGGAGGCTGTGGTGCGACTTTGCCATCTCTTGACATTGACACCCTTGCCAGTTATTGGCTAGTCTCTAAACTTCCCTTTTTAGGGAAGGCTTTTGAACGGGTGGTGGCCTAACAGCTCCAGGGACATCTGGACCACATCAAATCCCTTGATCCCCCACAGTCCAGTTTTCATTTGGGCTATGGCACCGAGACTGTGCTTGTGGCCTTGATTGACAATCTGTGCTGGGAGTTGGACCAAGGTCGGTCCACTCTTCTGATTTTGTTAGATCTTTCAGTGGCCTTTGACACAGTTGACCATGAGATGTTGGTGAACTCGCCTGTGGGACCATGCTGGGATGGACAGAACTGTTCTTGAACGGTTCCATTCTTTCCTGGTGGGAAGAACTCAGTGTGTGGTTCTGGAGGATTGTACATCATCCCCTCGGGATCTCACATGTGGAGTTCCACAGGGATCTATTTTGTCCCCTCTCCTGTTCAACGTGTACATGCAGCCTTTGGGCGAGATCGTGAGAGGATTTGAGGTTTGGTGTCATCAGTATGCTGATGACACCCAACTTTACCTCTCATTTTCATCAGACCCAGGCCTGGCAGTCTCAGTGTTTTCCTGATGTCTGGCTGTGGTGGAGGATTGGATGAGGGCAAGTCATCTGAAGCTGAGTACTGACAAGATGGAGGTGGTGATGGTGGGGAAGGCCAAGGGAGTAGAGGCCCCCATCCTTGATGGGGTACATCCCTCCTTGGTCCCTCAGATTCAGAGTATGGGAGTCATCCTTGATTCTCAGCTCTGCCTGGATACCCAGGTGACAGCTGTGGTGAGGAGTGCATTTGGTAAATTACATCTGGTTCGACACCTTCAGCCTTACATCTCAGGCTCTGATCTTGCCACTGTCATCCATGCATTCATCACTTCGAGATTGGACTACTGCAGTGCACTCTATATGGGGCTACCCTTGGTGATGACCCAGAGGCTGCAGCTGGTGCAGAATGCAGTGATTTGCCTCCTGCTGGGGACGGGCCACTGTTAGCACGTAACACCTGTGCTCCATTCTCTGCACTGGCTGCCTATAGTCTTCCAGGTCCTGCTGCCTATAGTCTTCAAGGTGTTTAAAGCCCTATATATCTTGGGCCCCACTTACCTGAGGGACCACCTCATCCCTCGTATCCTGGATTGGCCCCTGTGGTCAGCTGGGGCACCCTCTTGCAGGTCCCCCGGGTTTCCTAAGTGGCGACATTTGAGAGGGCGTGTTCGGTGGCCGTGCTGTGGCTATGAAATGTCCTCCTGGTTGAGATGTGCCTCTCTCCGGATCTCTCCTCCTTCCGTAGATAATGTAAAACCTGACTGTTTCGCCAGGCATTGGGTGAGGGGTTTCTTTTGGGAGTAAAGGGGTATTTATATTCCCAGGCCGTTATTATTTTAAGGTTTTATTTGATATTTTATGTTATATTTAATATTTTTTACTATGTTTTTATTATATGGTGTTCACTGCCCTGAACTGCCATTGCACAGGAGGGGGTGGTAGATAAGTAATGAAACAAATAAAAAAATAAATGTGTCACTAGGCACTGGCTGGGATCCCCAAGAACCTTATTCCAAAAGCTGGTAAGGCATGTATGGGAAAGATTTGCAAAAATGTCCAGGCAATAGGCCAGTTAGAATACATAAGAACATAAGTAGTGCCATACTGGGTAAGACCAATGGTCCATCAAGCCTAGCACCTGTCTTCAACTGTGGCCAATCTTGGTCACTTGGAAGAAATACCCAACAGGTGACAATGGGAGAATCCATTCCTTGTTGTTCACTCCAAGCTCCCGGCAGTAAAAGGTTACATTCCCCAAACCTACCTGGCTAATAGCTGCTAATGGACCTATCCTGCAGAAACATATCCAACCCTTTCTTAAATGCAACTATACTACTAGCCTTGACCACATCATCTGGCAACAAATTCCACTACTTAATTGTGCGTTGAGTGAAAAAATACTTTATTTTATTTGTTTTAAATCTGCTCCCCATTAGTTTCATGGAGCGTCCCCTAGTTCTAGCACTATTTGAGAGGATAAATAACCATTCCCTATTCATTTGTTGCACACCACTCATGATTTTATAAGCTTCTATTGTATCCCCTCTGTCGTTTCTTCTCCAAGCTGAAGAGCCCTAACCTATCCTGCCTCTCTTCATAGGAAAGCCATTCCATACCCCTTATCATTTTTGTTGCCTTGCTCTGTACCCTTTCTAATTCTACTATATGTTTTTGAGATGGGGTGAACAGAACTGCACACAATGTTCAAGGTGCAGTTGCACCATAAATTTATTTATCTTATCACCACTGTTATGATATTTTCAGCTTTATTCTCTATCCCTTTATGACTAATTCCTAACATGGTTTGCTTTTTTGACTGCCGCCGCACACTGGGCTGAGGATTTTAATGTATTGTCCACAATGACTCCAAGGTCCTTTTCTTGAGTGGTAACTCCCAATTTAGAACCCAGCATTGTGTACATAAAGTTTGGATTGTTTTCCTCTATGTGCATCACTTTGTCCTTGTCCATATAAAATTTCATCTGTCATTTAGATGCCCAGTTACCCAGTCTTGCAAGATCCCCCTGCAATTCTTCACTGTCCGCTCGTGTTTTAACTACCTTGATTGATTTGGTGTCGTCTGCAGATTTGATCACCTCACTCCCCTTTCCAGATCATTAATGAATACATTAAACACCACCAGTCCCAGTACAGATCCCTGGGGTACTCCACTATTTCTCTCCATTGTGACAAACTGATCATTTAGTCCTACTCTTTGTTTCCTTTCCTTTAACCAGTTACCAGTCTACAATAGGATGCTGTCTCCTATCCCATGACTTTTTAATTTCCCCAAGTCTCTCTCATGAGGGACCTTATCAACTGCTTTCTGAAAATCCAGGTACACAAGACTCATGCTTATTCACACCATCAAAAAATTCCAATAGACTAGTGAGTCATGACTTCCCTTTGCTAAATCCATGTTGAGACTTCCCCATTAAGCCATATTTTTCAATATGCCCTGTAATTCTGTTTTTAATAATAATTTCCACCATTTTGCCCAGCACAGATGTCAGGCTCACTAGTCTGTAGTTTCCAGGATCACCTCTGGAGCCCCTTTTAAATATTGGCATTACATTTGCTACCCTCCAGTTGTCTGGTACAGTGGCAGATTTTAGCGATAGGTTACAAATGACCAGTAGTAGGTCCGCAATTTCATACTTGAGTTCCTTCATTTACCCAGTCAATATAAGGATAATTGAAATTACTTATTATTATTATTTTAATTTTATTATGTTACCAACCGTAGTAGCCTGTTTAATCTCTGCTAGCATTTCATAGTCAGTCTCACCCTCCTGGTCAGGGGGGCGATAATATAGCCCCACTGCTATACACTTCCCCGTCATGCATGGAATTTCTACCTAGAGGTTAGGTAGATGGTCACTGAGCAGGGAGTAGCCTAACAGGTTTATAAACCTGCTTATAAAGCATTATGTTCATTAGGGTGTTTACTTGTGGAGCCAAGCTATTTGGTATTTGAACACCCAGTAACTATTCAAAGCCGTGTGTTATCAAATCTTCAAAGTTTCATGCATTTCTCCATGGATGAATCTCCATTGTTCCTTGCTTTTCTTCTGTTTGAAACAGGCCCCAAATGCAGTAGAAATCTTAAGCACTCAAATCACTGTAAGCATATTTGGCCCGAAGGGCTAGTCATATAGTTAAAGGTAAACTTCTGTTTATGTGGGTTATAGGAGAAAGACCCAGGAACAGAAACATTGTTATTTTGCATTACAGTAGCACTGGGAAGCTACATTGTAGTATATGCCTTGCTCACATGGAGCATGAGAGAGTTTCTGCCCAAATAGATTACAGGTCAAGCAGATGAGAGTGAAGAAGCAGGCAGACATGAAGTGACATGACCAAGATCACACACCAGTTCAGGGGCCAAGGCAGAAAGAGAACCCAAATATCCTGACTTTCAGGCTATTACCCTATTTACTGCCCCACGCTGCTTACCTGTACAGTATGATGTTCCTAACTGGTGCCCACCATATTTGAAGATTAGGGGAGAGGTTCCCAATCTGTGTGTTGGGACCTGAAATAGGGCCATGCCATCTGTCTCAAGTAAACAATGCATAGAAGAACCCCAAGATGACAATAGTTCAGACAAAGAAAAATCAAAGCCTGCTTGTTAATGATTTACCAGGGAGAGTGTGCTAGTGTGTTAATTCGTAGTCTGGGGAGGAGGTTGTGAATATTGGTGACCCAACACTTGATCTTACTCCAGGTTGTTATTTTGGAAACTATTTACAAAATGTAACCCATGGTTTTTTGGGTCCCAGACAGACCAGGCAATCTAGTTACTCCTTCTTGTGGTTATTTTTGCAGTGCCCAGGAGGTAACCTTTATTTTCTTACATATCCAGATCTAGTTCCTAGATCTGTCCCTAGACAGTGCTAGGGACAAAGTAGTTCTGATGATACCTTATATTGAACCAGCCACTGTTGGTGAGAGTATATACAAGCTTTTGGGCCCCAGGGGGCCCTTCTTTAGGTATGTAACGTGTGAGACCTAAGAAAACTAGAGAAATAATACATGGAGTCTTTTAAAGCCAGTAGTTTTATGAAAAATTAAGAAAACTGATTGCAGTAGAACAAACAATTTCTTATTCTAATTATCACTTATTTCTTAGCAAAGAAACCAGAAGGGTTTTGTTAAGGATGAGGCTTGCTAGAGGATCATACAGGTGTGTAAATTGTATCATTTGTTGTGTTAACAATATTATTGCCAGGGGTGTTGAGCTGATCTCTGTCCAGGGAATTTTTTCTATGAAAATGAAGCCAGTTTTGATGCATTTCACTGTGCAATTGGCAGGGGCTTGTGATGACAATGAAATCACCTTCTGTTTCTGTTCTGCAAGTCTAAGTCAAGACATTCCTCCTTTCATGGCTTCTTGTGCACTTTAAATTAACTCTAAATAAAAGTAATGTTCAGATCAAAAGAACACGTCTCTGTAAATTACCTTACTCTCCCTGGGGCCTCATAATGGCTCTGCTCAGACAGAATCAGTGCAATTCGCCCCTCTCTTAATGGCAGTCATTTTCCATTAAGAATTTTTTTGTGCAGACCTATCGCGGAGGAATGGCAGGCTGCATTCCTACATCAAAGGCTTTGGGAATGGACTTGGACTGCATTCTTGTCTTGAATGTTCTCCTACTGAAGGGCTCCATCCAGCAGCTAACTAGCTTGGCCCCTTTATGTCTCTGAACTCAGTCCCTCAGAAATGGGAGTGGTAGACTATACCAAAGAGGAAGTTGTTTGCATAGTATTTCTCATAAAATGTTGCCTCTGTCTAGCTCTGTTCCCAAACCAGGAAAGCATTCTTTCAAATTTAGTTTGGGTTGGATGTGGTATTTTTCTTCTCTTCTCTTCTCCTGATCTGGCGTTGCAGCGCTGTCAAACAGTGACGGCTGTATTCCACTCCAGAGAAGGGCATCTTGTAGCAGTCGCTGAGGAGGTGATTCTTGTACACAACTTGATATGTGGTACATTGATGCTTCAGCCAGTTATTGCCCTGTCCCTAAAATCACCTTTTGGAAAAAGGTTGTTGAAAAAGTAGTGGTCACTGTGCAGCTCTAAGCACACATGGATGCTATCGGATTCCTGCACCCCTGTCAGTCTGGCTTTCTTACTGGGTACAGTACTGAAACTGCTCTTGTGGCCCTGGTGGATGATCTATGCATGGAATTTGACAGCTTTTGATACCGTTGATCATGAGGTATTGGTGTCACAACTGTGTAACCTGGCGTGTATTCTAGGCACGGGAAAACCGGTAAATCCGGAATCCGATAATGCCGGTACCGGGCGTACCGGCATTATCGGATTCGACCCGGTAAATCCGGTCCGGTTACCGGATTCCGGGTACCGGATTTTTTTACATTGCAGCCATTTAAAAATGGCTGCAATGTAAAA
>QEPC01008313.1:4275829-4294561 GCA_003113815.1 Sphenodon punctatus
TAAATGGAATATCCTAATAATTAACTACAAAGGTCTTGTCCTACAAACACACTGGATCTCTATCTATCTCTATAACTAAGCTAACTACTATGTATATCTATCTAGTAACTATCTAATAACTATCTATATATACAATATTACACAAGGGGGAACACAAAGAACACAGGGAGGGGTACGAAACTGAAATGAAAATCAATCTAATAATACTCTAAATAATCTACTCTAAATAAATCCCAAACTTAAAACGGGACGGGAATCAGGGATGGAATAAGAGGGAGAGGGAAAGGATACAATGGAGGGGGGAGGGAGGAAGGAAGGTTGAACACAGGGAGGGCTAAAAACAAAAATTAACACAAATCTATCTAATCTAAGCTAAATAAATGATAATATGGAGGTAGATGGGTTGGATGGGTGAAACAGGAGGAGGATGGCAATGGATTGAGGAGAACAAAACTACTGGGAGAGGGAGCCTTCAGAAACGCCTGCTGTTCAGGAACAGTGCCTAGCTCAGAAGGTGTTGGGAAGGGGGGAGGCAATCAGTTTTGTTTCTTGCTGCGCCCGCCTCACCGCAAGCCCCATTGGCTCCATGTAACCTAGCCTGTCGCAGACTGCACAGCCAGTGGTCTGAGGCAAAAAGGGATGGTGATTGGGCAGGCTGGCTGCTACTCTAAGCCTCCAAGCCTCTCCACCCCTGGTGCCTGGAAGTCTGCTCCTCAGCTGACTCCCCCTCCCTGTCACGTTTCGCCTTCCAGTCACACGTTTTTGCCACCCGAACGTGATCCGAACTGACCAAACTGTTCGGTCATTTCGGAATTGAGTTCAGTTCGGTCTGTTCATGTTCGGATTTGGGTTCAGGTTCGGTCGTCCGAACAGGCCGAGTTCGGACTGAACTCCGAACTTCCGAACCGCGTTCGCCCATCCGTATCCACCAAGAACTTACCTTTTTTTGAACCCAGCTATGCTACTGACCTTTACTACATCCTAGGGCAACAAGTTCCACAGCTGATCCCTGTATCTGGCTGTGTTACTGTCTCTATCTATGTTCCCCTATTCCTTGTCTCCCCTCCCTTACTTCTCCTAGGTTGTAAGCCCCTTGGCGCAGGGACCTGTCTGTAGTTAATGACTGTTAAGTGCCAGGTACTTTGCTGGTTCCATATAAATACTATAAATACTTAATAGTAATAATAACCCGTAATAAAACTTTGAATTATTGCAGTAGAATCAATGTGGCTGGAAGCTCTCATGATTCAAGTTTGTCCCAAGGAAAAAAGTATTATCTAACATGAAGGCCACAGGATCTGCTGTTATAGTTTTAAAATGCAGTATTTCCCCTTAATATAAAGCTGCCACTGATATAAGGTCAGAGTTTCCTGGATCCCAGCTCTTCCAAGTGCATTACACAGAGCGTCTTTATAGCACCCGTCTCAGTCTGACGCACTGATGCACTTGGCTCCTCAGAGTCACTTTATTGGGTTTATAAACTATTTTTCTTAACTCCATAAAATGAGGGTTTCACTTGCAGAGTGCTAGTTTTACAGTTTCAAAGCTTGTGCAACATAAAACATGACATTTTTATCATGGCATCCTCATTACACATGAGCTCTAAGGCCTTACATAATGCAACTCCAAGGTTCCCTTGCAAGTAATGATCCCCGGCACATACCTACGAAGGATTAAAGCAAACATTTAGACAGTGCTGGGATCCATTACATAATAAGAAAAACTTTCAGCTTGGGTGACAGCAGCCTTTGATTTGACTCTTAAAGTCCAAGGAGATAGAGAGGTAAGGCCTGATCAAACCGGACCCTTCCTTCTTCTGCCAGGAGAACCCTATAAAAACCAGGAGCTCCCAAAAGCCGGAAGCACTTTCTAACACAACACAATGCCATTGGTGTGGGAGCTGTACATCCCCCTGGGTGCTGTTGGTACGTTTCAGTCTCTGTACGTTTTTCCTGTGCTCAATATGAGAATTCTACAAGTATTTATTTTTACCATGTTTTCTTTGGCAAAAGGACAACATCCAGGTTGATGTCTTACTAACTTGGCAATTGGGGTGTGCTCACTTCCTGCCTTACTGGAAAAACAATCTTTCTGTAGCTTTTTTGGGTGTAGGGAAGACCTATATTTTTGTCACTGATGACCTCCATCTCTGCTCATGGCCAAGCACACCTACCCTACCCAAACTAGATATTTCAGTTGATGGATCCTAGACGCCAGTCTTAACAGTGAAGGGTGGCCACTGGCCTGTGATTACGGTACTCTTTGCTGCTGGATATCTAGGGGCGTTTATAGACAATCCCGCTGAAAAGCGGGATCATCCTGCGCCAGCATCTCTTCCCCCGCCTTCTCTGTCTGCCGTGTCTGATATTCAGACACGGCGCAGAGTGCGAGTGCGCATGCGTGCCCTTCTGCGCATGCGCACTCGCCCACGGAACCAGGAAGTGTGGCGTAAAGCCGGCACTTTGGGAATCCGCCTCGGAGGGGGCAGGATCGCCTGCCCCCTCCGACGCGGGGTAAGACCCTGGCTAGGTAATTAGACGAGCGCAAACAAAGGCGGCTGATCAAAGGATCAGCCGCCTTTTTTGTCTCATCTATAAACGCCCTTTGTTTGTCCACAGAGTTGTGGTTATGATGGTTTGAGAGAGATGGACATACAAGCCATGGGGTGCCAAGCTCCTTGGTGCAACTGCTTCCCCTGCTGCTGGAAGAGGAGAGAGGTGGAATGGGGCCATCTCTCTCCCAGCAGAAGGGGAAGCAACTGCACCAAGGAGCTTGGCGCCCCTGGACTTGTGGGCCCCAGTGCAGCGCCACCGCCTGTGCCTATTACAGCTACAGCCTTGTATGTCCACCTCTCTCAAACCATCATAGTGTAAGGTAGCTGATGTAGAAGGAATCCATGGAGGAGCAGCAGGAGGAGGAGATGGAGATGATCCATCATCTTTTGTTAGGAGATAATCTTCATTCTTCCTGTTCTGAGTCTGATCTAAATTCTTCAATAAATTAGAGCTGAAGTGACTATTCAAAGTGAACTTTGGATTTGTCAGATTCACTATATTTGAATGGTTGGATTTTAATCACATTCATTGTCCAGGTTGGAAAAGGTTGGGTTCCATTTTTTTTTTTTGGGTTGAAGTTTGTAGGTATGTTGTTTGTCATTTTATTTGGCGCTTTTTGTTTTTTTGTTTTAAAACAAATTGTAAATCATTGGTTACTCCATGCAAAGAAAAGATCCTTGCCCCGACCACCAAAGGGAAAATTGCCAATATTAACTGTAGCGCTGTGCTGGGGCGACACCCCTGTCCCCCCCCCTTCTCTACACCAGCTGATCCTTCAACAGCCGGTTGGGTGCTGTTGGCGCTGCCTGCTTTGACAGAGCTGTGCCTGCAGAATGACAGCAGGAAGTGTAGTTTCCAAATGGATGGGACCCTTTGTATTTAGGCGGCTTATGCCCAGGCCCCCATCAACCTGTTCAATTCATTAATCCATCCCTGAACCTGCGTCACATTATGGACTGAAGTGTGAAACAGAACGAACAAAAAATAATGAATGAATAACGAAGAGAGATGTTCAGTGAGCTTCACAAGGAGGGGGGGGCAAATGCAAATTTGGGTATTGGTTGAATTTTTCAAATACCTGAATGTAAGAAGCGCTTTTCATTTCAGCTTTAATATAAATAAACTAACCCTACCTGATTTTCACCTTCATAAGAATTGTGTTGTAAACTTGCCCTTTCGCATGCCAAGTGATCTTGCTTGGCATCTACAATAAGATTCAGCCAGGAGTTTGAAAAGCTGAATATTGGGCATTGTCTGAAAGTGAATAGAGTGACAAACCCATACGGCAAATAGCAAGTGTCTCATTACATGTATGGGTTCTGCTGGTGTCAGCTTGCCCACACTTTGCCTTTGTGAACCATCTCTAGAAGGTGGCCCAAAGGGATGGAATACTCTGCAATGAAATCCAACTAAGACAATGGAGCTTCCCAAGTTAGCCTCTGTTTTGTTGTTGTTGTTGTTGTTTTGTTTTTGTGTAACCCAATGTCTATGATATTTCAGGTGAAGTGGGGGAAAGTTTTGGAAAAGCAAGAGCTGGGTACAATATCAATGGGAGTCTTTGATACGGACACACAAAGTACTTCTCGGACTGCAACAAAGATCTCCAATGAATTGCTGCATCCAATCCAGGCCTGACATAACCAAGGCTGGACATAATCTGGTTTCTGTTCTAATGGAGATCTGGATCAGCTTTTAAATGAGAACAGTTCTGTATTGCACATGTGTAGTAAATGGAGTACTTTTTTTGAAAAATAGTACTGCGCTCAGTTATGGCCAATCTGGGCTGGTGTCCTGAGACCTGACGTGGCAGAAAACCCACGTCAGATCTCTGGACCCAGATCCATATCTACAGATAATCTACCTGAATACAGAAGGGTTCAGCCCTGACCACTTCCGTGGTTCAGAATATATGGTATTTCGTTTAGATTTACTTGATCCCATATGCTGTGCAGAAGGGCTGTTTTGTTTCTCACCAGACATGGCTGTGTTTCAGCGGCCACTGGAAGATGGAGCCTAAAAGGCTACAAAGAGTGACCTCCTGGCCGAGGTACATATTGTTGTGCATTCTTGAACACAGTCCGCTTCAAAGGCATTCCGAAGACAGGATGATGCTAGCGTGAGCAATGAGCTAAACAACCTTTCCTTCCCAGTTTATCAGAGGTTTTTGAATGCACATTTCAGGGGCTATCTATTGGCCTAATTTCTTACACTCGTAAAATGGAAGTAACGCTGTTAGGATTTTGGTTTCATCTACAACTATGAAGCTGTCATCGCACCCACGCATAGCAAAGTCCTTGGGAACTGTAAATCTGTCAAAACCCCTACAGATAAGGAGATAACTGTGATGGAAGCCAAACCCAGAGAGCCGTATTGCCAAAATCTTTCAGCTCTTCCTGCTGAATATCTGATGTCAGATTCCTTATACTAGGAAGTTTGATTTCAAGGGACACCTCCATGGATGAAGAAATGTCACAATAAACAATAACGGCTCTGAGCAGTCTGTAGGAGTTTTCTTTTTTTATTGCCTTTAGTGGGCTTGGATCAAGCCCTGATGAAGCACTCCTGACAGAAATTGAGTTTTTGACATAGCATGCACTTCAGGAAGTATAGCTAACAGAGTGGCCAAGAATTGGATACTGATTATTTTTTATTCTCTTAGACTTCATGTACACTGTTTATTACTCTTTCGGTGCATGAAGTTATGAAGCAAAGAAACCAAATAATATAGACAATTCATCATCTATAACAATCATCTTCACAACGTCAACAGACAAATACAATGACTTGTATCTACCTGTGCGGCAGATAGTTTAGAAAAAGCATGACATTTTATTTTATTTGCTCCCTCTGGACAGGAAGGATTCCCATTCTCCACCCCTCCGAGCAGCCATGGAGAAGCATGACCTCCCCATGCTTCTCTCCCCCACCCCTTGACTGTCTTACCTGGTGTTCAACCGAGCAGCCATAGACAAGCATGGCCTCCTAATGCTTCCCCGCCCCCACCTCCCCAGCCGAGCATCTACAACCACTGCCCAGGAGTGGTTCCACTACAGGGGCACCCAGGCGGGCAGTGAGGCAGGCACAGAGAGAATGACTGCGTCTGCTGCCTTACTGGGGGCGGGGGGGTGAGCTTAGCCAGCCTGGCCTCCAGGGCCTGTTGCTTCTTGCTGCCTGTGCCTTGTGCATGCACGTGGTGTGACCGGTCCAGAGGCACTGCTATCAACCACACAAGACACTCAAAATGCAGCCAGCCTATTAAGCAGTACTATATATATATATATATATATATATATATATATATATATATATATATATATATATATATATCTCCAGTTCCGTTGTGCTCCAATAATCAATTCACGCTGCCCCCACCCCATAAACAGTTCATTTGTGCCCTGCCCCCATATAATCAATTCACACTGCCCCCCACCCATAACCAGTTCATTTGTACCCTGGGGGCAGTGTGAATTGATTATATGGGGGGCGCAAATGAACTGGTTATGGGGTGGGGGGTTTAAAGACACTATTCCTCTTTAGCAATAACTTTATTAAGAAGAGTTAGTGAAATAGCAGCCATAATAATCTCAGAACCATATTTGCAGATTTTTCCAAGAAATAATATAGTATAAATAAGAAGGAGTGGATTTCTCTGTGTTCATGGGTGGGGGAGCCCCGTGTGACCGACACGGCATATGTGCCCACAGTGAGTGGGGATGCGTGTACCCTAACACACATCCCTACTCACCCTCCACTTGTCCCCACCAATGGAGCAACCAGAAAAAATGTCGGTTACTCCATGGGTGTGGATGAGTTGGGGGTGAGTGGGGATGCATGTGCAGCCGTGTGCATGCCCACGGACCCCCCACCTGGCAGAGCCTTGTATAAAGGGTCTGTGAGAAGCCACTTGAAGACGAACAGAAGGTTGCTGCCCTGTAAACAAGGTTCTTCGAGATGGCTTCTAACATTCTCACAACACCCCCGCATTCCAGCCCCACATTCCAGCCCTGCATCTGCATGGAATTTTCTTATATTCCTAGAAAGGGTTGGAAGGAACTGTCATTCTGAGGGGGAGAGTGATTTTTATAATAGAGGAGCTCGATACCATCACATGGTCTATTATTTGAATAAGATGAGCAGGTACAACCCGGTTGTGAGAATGTTGGGAGCCATCTCGAAGAACCTTCTTTACAAGGTAACAACTCTGATCACTCACATGGGGAGAAGTTGTTTTGTAAACAAACAGCTTTATCACCCTGTCCCATTGGGTGTCCCACTGCTGCTGCAGCACTACTAGCAGGCAGAGGCAGATGAGGAATGGAGACCAGAGCCAGGGAGGGGAGGCAGAAGAACTTATTGGAGGAAAAGTTGGCTGCAGCCTGCCTCCCAGCCAGGAAAGTGCGGGGCCCCAGCTGGTGTGGGGCCATGTGCTGTCGCGCATTTGGCACATGCCTGGGGCCGACCCTGGTGGGCAGTGCTGATGGTCTTTGCATGTGGAATGGAGTTGGGGTGAGGGATCACCAGGAGACTGTGGGCATCTTTAGACATAACAAAGATCAGGTATCAAAACCCCTAAGCATGTGTTTGGCCATTGTGTGTAAAACACCATAACAATCCCAACACCAATTTGGCCACCTGTTGAATATGTGATGTGAGCACCATTGCATCACAAGGACAATTTGTGTGTTTCATCTGAACACATGGCCAATGTTGTTTCTAATGATATCACATGGCATGTTAGCAGGTACAACATAGGGAACAAGGTGGCAGCGCTTGTGTGCTGATATCGGGTGGTGAGCAAAAGACCTAATTGCCCCAAGATGGACTGTGTGTCTAAGCAGCGCCACATGGTGAGCACAGGGCCAAATCAGTGTTCATATCAAGTTCAAAACACAGCTTTAGACGCCTGTTGATGTTATGTCTAAAGACACCCTAGCAGAGTTTGTTCTGATGAGCGTACTTGAAACAGGATAGTTACTCCAGGGGAGTAACTACCACCTCCACATTTGTTCTGATGATCAGGAAGAAACCAAGGTTAAATAGATCTTCTCTTCCTTCATTTTGTTGGTTTTTCAGAGGGGGGGGGGTATAGGCAAGGGAGGGTGCTGCCATGGCCCTTTGTGAGGTGTGGTACGGGCAAGGGAGGATATTTATGGGCAATATGGGTTCAGGAAATTGTGGGACTGGAGGTGTAGGAATGATTGTTGGATTAGGGTAATTAGGATATTTTGTTAATAAGGGAACTTGGGGAGGGAGGGCAGGAGGGCATTTTAAGGGGATTTGTATGTTTGATATTCAATTTTATATGTGTATTTTTGTATTTGTTGTAAGGTGCCTTGAGTCATGCTTAGAATAAGACAGGAGATAAATCAAGTATAATAATTTATATTTTAGTTACAGAAGTTTTGGCATGTGCAATAGTGCCAATATTGCCCCAATGATGTAACTGAAATACCTAAATTTTTATTTTATTTTATTTTATTTTATTTTATTTTATCAATGCCCCTCCTGTAAAACAGCTTTGGTGAATGAATCACCAAAATAACTGAATGAAACCCTCAAAAAAACTGAAAAAAGGAAATGGAATAACTTAAACGTATACTTGACCAAGCATAAGCAGATGTTGGTTATTACTCAATCCACCATTTTTGGTTTAGGTAGGTTATATTCAACAGGTGCTCCTCAGCAACTAGCTTGAGAATAGCTCAATGTGCGTGCATGCGCTGGCCATAGCCTTACTGTGACCTCCCACCCATGCACATTATAATCCCTGTTCCCGGCTCCCTCCCTTTCCCTCGTGGGGACGGGGACAGCATCAGAGGGAAAAGGCTTTGCCCCACCCCCCTTCAGAAGGAAGAGAATGGGCAGAGAAGTCAGCAGCGGGCACGGAGCCAAGTCTAGCAAGGCGGGACTTGGCGGGCGCCATTTTGAGGTCAGCGCGACTGGAGGATCAGTCGTGCAAAGTGGACGCCATGAGTGGAAGCAAGGAGTTGCACCCACCCCCCTCATGTCACTGTGAGTTTCACAACTAGTCGCTCTTTAATGGGGGCTCGGAAGGAATTTTTTACTGCCAGTACCAATTGGCTCAAGGACTTGGCAGTTGTTTCGCCTTTCTCACAGTGCATGTCAATTACAGTTGGCCCTAAGGGAGAGGCTGGATGTGTTTAGTGGTATTTCATTGTCGCACCAGCAGGGGTCCAAGGTATTAAGGAACTGTTCATTAGAGTTAGTCGTGTGCTAAGTCATCTCCTTAAGAGATGGAGCATGGGTGAAGCTAGAGCAGGGGCGGCCAGCTTCCAACCCATGCTTAGGAGTGAGGCGTACATTGGAGGACAGGAGCGGTTCCCTTTTCGGCAGCTGCCTCCTCCTTCCTACTTTGGTCACTAGAGGGCTTGGATCTCCCCGACCAGTCAGGCGGCTGGAGTAAGAGTGACCTAGTGCACACAAAGATAGCGGAACCGAGGGACAGTTAGCGGCACTGCACAGCTAGGTTTTCCAGTTATTTATTAAAAACATAGTTCAGGCTGGACCAAGGAGCGGGTATACCCGCTCCCCAACTTTAATGTTGTCAATAAAGTGTGCGGCCTTTAATCCCAATTACTGTGTGCGTGTCTTCTTCTGTGGTGTGGGGGCAATGTCTCTTTGCCTGTCTGTGTATGTTTATATCTCAGTGTGTCTGTGTTTACACCCACATGGGTGTGTCTGATTGTCTCAGCACTTCAGGACATGTGGCAACATTTGACCTTGTGTGATTGACAGCATCTGATGGCAAGTGATTTAGGGGAAAGAGGGACAGGGTGTCTTTGGGTGTCAAGTTCAACAGACATAGGGGCCAGCTATGGAAAATTCAGCCTTTAACTGGCAATCCAGAGTGCATAGCTCGTTCAACAGATGTACCTTCTATCAGGTAGTCTCTGGAACACATAGTAGCTATCTAATATCTGGGAGCTCTGTAATGATCTAAAGGGGGTGGGGTGGGAGGCCTTATCAGGAGTGGAGGCAACAGTGACGGTGATTGTGGAGCCATTGTTGGCGGTGAATGGATGCAGAGTCCTTGTATTGGTAGTGGCAGTAAAGGTCAGGCCCAGAGCAGACTGATATTGATACAGACCCTACCTCCACCACTGATGCTACTCTGGGCGCCATTTGTCACGTCACTGCTCTGGACCTTCAAACAGGGTTTTCAAACATCTCCAGACTTTGGATTAAGTTGATAAGTCTCAGGGTTAGTCAACCACTGGTCAGGGCTTGGAGCCCCAATCTCAAGGTTGCAGGGAGCTGGAACAGCATGATCACAAGAGGCAGGAGTGGAAGGTACAAAAGATCCAGGAGATAGTCTTTGAAAGGCAGATGGAGGGGATTGGGCTGAGTCTTGTTACCCTGTGAGTCTGTCTGTGCATGGCAATAGGTGGGGGGCTGTGCATGGGTGATGGACTCCCCATCTTTTCTTACAGTCCCATGCTCTGCACTCAGTCTCTATCCGCCACATTCAGCTTCTGCCCCATAGTCTTGCACCTACCTCCTTTCCCTTTCGTTCTGATTAGCCCAACCTAAAGGGTCTTTGAAATTTGCATGAATACATGCAAATTAGCATGGTCTGGTTTTTTCCTTGAGAGAGGTGGCTGCCCTAGATGGGTCTATCTGAGACCCAGGGAACAACTAAATTGAGGATTGAAGAATCAGGTTTTTCATTTTAATGATAATCGCCCAGCTCCTAATTCAGTTTAGATCTGCTATTGGCTTTTCTCTACTGTGGACTGGCATATTGGTTTTCTAAAGACAAAGCATTTGGAAACAAGTTTGATTGGATAAGACACAAATATTTTTGTTGTTGTTGTTGAGGCTTCAGCTATTCTTGAAGCCAGCTAGGGTCCTGTTTCCTCTCTGCAAATGTTTAAAATATGTCAGGCAGGTGTTTCAAAAGTTCTTATGCTACAGGGAAATATACCCTGATGTAATCTGCCTAATTTGGCTCTTTGAATTACTTTCAAGAACACTTGCTGTTTGTAATGGAAATAGCTCTCTGACCACTTCAGAGAGGACTTTGTAATGTGAGCTGGTACAACTCTGCAGGTGTAGCCGATTTCTTTTTCCCCTTCAAATTTTACATCTTGGGTTTGTTTACCTAATGAGTGACTTTAAAAAAATGTGACATAAAAGTGGTTTAACAAGTCATTTTTCATTTGAAAAATGTTTTCTTATTAAGAAAGTTCACATCCAGTATTCTGCACTAATGGCTCCAGGAAACCACACATTGCCCAAGAGAATATGTTTCCTGAGGCTTAAACTCCCAAGGCATTTGTTTGGGATTGTGCATACCTGAGGCGTTTTGGCATCTGCATCAATTAGAAAATGGGAAGCAGTGTTTTCCTTGCTAATTCTTGGCTACCGAATGAGGGTCACTGAAAGCTTTTTCTTTTACCAAAGCTTTTTAGCTTTTCTTATTTTATTTTTAAATTTAAATTTGTGAGTTAAATCATGTCCCACAGAGGAAAAGCACCTCAAGATGCTGCAGGCCATTGTTTAGAGCATGAAGTACGTCAGCGACACTAATAGGAACAAAGAGGTCAACTACAGGAGGACGAAGATTTCTCTGTGAAAAACATTTATTGCTGGGCATATAACACATTGTTGATCCCTCTTCTGTTAGTGTAGGGACATTTCCAGGGTAGTACTTAGTTGGGTTGGTTTCCTTTTGAGGAGAGAGAGACTGCAATCGTATGATATGTATAGATACCCACTCAACAAATTAGTTGAGGTGTGTTCAGATGTTCGGTGTTCGGACCAAACTCGGTCTGTTCAGACGTCCGAACTGAATGTTTGAACTGAACTCAACAATGGCTGAACAGTTTGGTCATGTTTGGGTGAGTTTGGACGAGTTCGGGGGTGGGAAAAATGTGACTGGAAGGGGGAGGCAGCTGAGGAGCAGACTTCCTGGCACCACGGGTGGAGACCAGGAGTTGTTTCAGGGCCAAATGATACTGATACCGAAAAAATCTTTGAATTTGATATCGGTATCGATAGCGCTATTTTAGAATGTTCTGCCAAGTTCGGCCGAACTGAACTCCGCCGAACCAAACAATCGAACCCGAACCCAAACTCGGGTTTCGAACCGAACGTCCGAACATTTGAACCACGTTCTGTTCGCACATCCCTAGAATCAGTTGCCCAAAAGCTGCTCCCCTCCTTTCATTCTTTCCAGAAGACCACCACTACAAGAGCCCCTCAAAAGACACTCAGCTTGTAGCTTCTTTGCCATGCTCTAAAATCACTTCCACTCAAACAGCCCTCAAACTAGTTCTTGTTGTTTTTTGTTATCATTTATTTATATGGCAGCAGCAATGTGTACCTGCCACTGAATAATTATTAGAGAGAGGTGTCTGCCCCGAGGGGCTTACAATCTAGGAGAGACAAGGGAGGTGAGACAATGGATAGGAGAACCTGGGAAGTGACCTGGATACATTCATAATGTTGAGAAGTTGCAAGTGCACATGCTTAGCTTAGTTAAAGGGGAGAAAGGAACCTCAAATGATAGGACAGTAGGGCCAAATTGTGACCAGTCTGTGAGGATGAGAAACTAGGGAAACTCTGATGGAAGAGGTAGGTTTTCAACAGGGAGCTGAAGGTTGGAAGGGAGCAGAATGAATGTGTTTAGGGAATTCCAGGCATAGGGTCAGCATGGGAGAAGTGCAAAGACATTTCAGGAAGTAGGAGACTAGGAGTTTATTTTATTTATTTATTTATTTCATACTACTTTTAGCCCACACCCTCCTGCATGCACGGCAGCTCGGAGCAGCTCGTAAAATCATTCAATAGTTTAAAAAACATACAAAAAGTTATAAAACATTAAGGTGGAACCAGATTCCCCCACCCTCCCTCCCCATCTCCCTCCCCAATGGCCTGGTGGAACAGCAAGGTTTTACACTGTATCCGGAAAGATGAGCGGTCAGGGGCTAGGCAGCCCTCCATTGGGAGGGAATTCCACAGCCTAGGAAACTCCCGCCCCATTGTCGCCACCTGGGAAACCTGGGGGACTTCAAGCTGGGCGTCCCTGGCTGACCACAAGGGTCACACCACAGACTGAGGCATGAGGCGGTCCCACAGGTAGGCAGGGCCCAGACTGTTTAGGGCTTTATAGGTCAACACCAACCCCTTGAATTGGGCCTGGAAGACAATAGACAGCCAGTGCAGAGAATGGAGCACTGGTGTAATGTGCTCGTGATGACACATCCCCATAATGAGGCAGACCGCTTCTTTCTGCACCAGCTGCAACCTCTGGACCATCATCAAGGGCAGACCCACATAAAGTGTGTTGCAATAGTCTAGTCTAGAGGTGATGAAGGCATGGATGATGATGGTCAGGTCAGAGTCCGAAACATGTGGCCGCAGCCGTTGCACAAGATGTAACTGACGAAAGGTGCTCCTTGCCACAGCTGCCACCTGGGAATCCTGCGAATCGAGAAGCATCCCCAGACTGTGAACCTGAGCAGCCAAAGTGGGGCAAACCCCACCAGTGCGGGCCACCACTCCTTCAGTCCTACTCGCCAATATCACCTCCGTTTTGTTGGGATTCAGCTTCAGACGGCTCATCCTCATCCAGTCCCCCACAGTCACCAGACACTGGGTAAGCACTGAGGCTGCCGGGTCTGGGTCTGCAGAAAAGGAGAGGTAAAGTTGTACATAATCAGTGTACTGATGACAGTGTACGCCGACCCCTGTCACAACCTTGCCCAAAGGCTGCATGTATATGTTGAACAAGAAGGGGGACAGAATAAAAACCTGTGGGACTCCACACATGAGGTTTCGGGGAGATGATGAAGACATCCCAAGCACCACCCATTGAGTTCTCCCGGCCTGGAAATAGTGGAACCATTCAATTACTCTCACTTCAGTCCAGTCCTGCAGAGGGGCCACCAACATCTCATGGTCAACAGTATGTGCATAAATTATTGTATCGTAATTTATATTTTATAATTTATATTTTATTTTTCGGCAATGACCCTGTGTCACGCCACAAATAAACAATTAAATTGGTCAACAGTATCAAACACAGCCGACATCTAATAGGATCGAAAGAGATGATATACCCTGATCCAATTCCCGGCGTAGGTCATCGACCAAAGCCACAAGTGCAGTCTTGATGCCGAACCCAGGGTGAAAACCGGAATGCGAAGGATCAAGAAAACTGACTTGATCCAGATGTCCCTGAAGCTGCTGGGCCACCACCTGTTCAATAACCTTCCCTAAAAAGGGACGGTTAGAGACTGGCCAGTAGTTGGCAAGAGAGTCAACATCAAGTGATGGTTTTTTGAACAGAGGATGCACCACTGCCTCTTCAAGGTGGCTCGGCACTCTGGCCTTCCTAAAGGAGACATTGACAACCCCAGTCAGCAATGGTCCCAATGTCTCCTGGAAGGCCTTAACCAGCCAGGACGGGCATGGATCTAATTCACAACAAGTGGCTCTAACCGCCCCAAGGACATTCGCTGCCTCAGTAGGCGACACCCACTGAAACAGATCCCACAAAACTGGACAAGGTGTGGCCACCATTACCTCTGGTTCTCCCACTGCTACAAGTGTGGCATCAAAGTCATGGTGAATCCAGGTGAATTTATCCACAAAAAAATTGACAAATATGTCACAGTGAGCACTGGAGAATTCCAGTTCCAGGCGGAGGGAGGCCAAACTGACCAGCCTCTGTACCACCCGGAAAAGCTCAGCTGGACATTACTTCGCGGATGCTATGAGGGTTGCAAAAAACCGCCTTCTTTTCTGCCTGCACAGTCACAACATAGGTTCTTAAATTAGTCGCCATCCCTCCTGCTTCATCCATTGCAGGTCCTTTGTAAACCAAGGGGACCTGTGTTGTCAGTGTTCAGGAAGTGGACGTCTGGGAGCCGTTCAGTCAATGGCCTTGGTTAACATGATGTTCCAGAGAGCTACAAGGTCATTGAGTGATTGGTCATCAAGATTGAGGGGTATTTATTTCTCCTAGAGCATTCCGGAACCTTTCTGGTTCCATGAGTGAATGAACCAACCGAACTGGTTCAGCACCTCTCCGGGGGCAGACATGCTCCAGGAGACCGGCCCGTAGGAGGTAAGGGTCCGCCCATGACAAGGAAGTTGGGTGAGGGTGGTGGCAGAGGAGGTGGGAAGTTCATCATCAGTTCTTCTGTTTCAGCCACATCCTTCCTTTGTCTCTAATCAGCCGCATAACAAAAGGCTAGATGCTTGTGCTTGCCCCGATGCAATCCTTTCCAGCTATGTTACATCCCAATAGGGGTAGGGAACCAGAGCACACTATTCCAAGAATCATAACAATATTGCTTTCTTCATTTTCCAGTTCAGTAGCATAAAAATTACCAGGTGAGAGCAAACCGTGTCAAAACAGAATAGACATCCTTCTTCAAGCATTCATCCAGTGCTCTTCATCCACAATAGACTAGACCTTCCACAGGCATTTGTCCTTCAATACATTTACTAGTCTGCTGTATTGTTTAAGGAACTTTGTTACACTATTGGTTTAAAAGTTTGTGGCATGGTGTTTATTAAGGTTCCACATATAAAGAATTCAGAAGGGCCTCGTGTGTTCTGCAAACTTTTTTGCCAAATTGTGCAACTTTTGTCTGCAAATGTATTTCCCAGCATATCACATCACATCAATTTTGAACATCTCGTATCTTAAAAAAGCTCACATGAATTGTGGCAGGAGGGGCAGGGTAGTAAAATTTTAAAATATAAATAAATAAATAAATAAATAAATAAATAAAACATGGACCTATCAGCAGGGGGCTCTTCTCTTCCCTCTGGGAGGAAAAAGCGGACTGTGTCTCTTCAGCAGCTGTGGCCCAGGACTCATTGCCAGCTGCCTGTTGATTAGTTTATAATTCTGGCATCCTATTGGCTAGCTCATGGAGCTACCCACTCAGACTGTAATTCTGCAAGGGTGGAGGCAATTTCCACAACAATTTGGCCAAATGCAAAATTCTGCAAAAATGACTGCACAGAAATCAAACAATCCTAGACATAGTGTTTGGAGCCTGTGTGGTTCAATGTGTGTTGGACTTGGAACTAGTAGTCCTGTAGTTGAATCCTTGGGTGCCTTATTTACACAGACAGATTCCCTGTCTCTGCGCTGCCTCATCTTGGGCAAGCCATCCGTTTAAAGTTGCCCCACCAGATGTGCAAATAGAACAGAGGCAGGGAAGGCTGTCCCTGCTCTCAGGCTGCCGCACCAGGAATGCTCCAGAGCACCAGCAACAGAGTGGGAGCCCAACCATAGGGCACCAGCTGGGGCTGGGCTGCAATCCATCTGGTTTACAGAAAGCCACTGCAGTTCTTCTCTCAGTCTTGTGTCACATGCAAGACACACCCTCAAGCCTTGGGTCAATCTTAAGTCAACCTTGTGAAAGGAGAGCTATCTTCACAAACCTTCAGTTAGCCTTAATTTAGCCTTAACTCAGCCTTAATTTAAGAGAACACTTATGAAAGGAGAGCTGTTTTCACAGATTTTCAATCAGCCTCAAGTCACACCCATGATACCCCAGTGCCACACTTGAGCCATAAGTCAGTCTTAAGTTAGCCCTAAGTCAGCCCCAAGTAGTGCTGAAACAAGAATCAAATTGATTCTCGCGATAATTTCACGGGAATTGAAAATTGCTGCTGAGATTTCACAGCTTTTTCAAACCCTGGTCGAGATCTCGGATGAAACTCGATTGATTGGTTATCGCAATTTATTGTTTATCATTTACTGTGTTTACCAGTTATCGTGTTTTTTGCCATTTATCTGTTGTATCAGTATCGCAATTTACCATGTGCCATTTTTACTGGTTATTGTGAATTGCCATTTACCTTGTTTATTGGTTATTTATAACTTATTTGGGTTTTTTGTTATTGGTTATTGGTTTTTATTGGTTTATTACCATGTTGGTTATTGGTTTATTGGTTATTTGGTTTTTTTTGGTTATTTTATTTGTTGTTTGGTTATTGATGCTTATTGGTTTATTACCATGTTTATTGGTTATTGGTTTATTGGTTACCGGATTTGGTTCACAGGCAACCCAGTAAACAACAACCCGGTAAATGGCAACTCGGTAACCAGCAATCCAATGGTAAATGACAATCGGGTAAAAAATAATTCAAGAAAAGATTCTCGACCGAGAATCGTCGAGACAACAATTTCCTTGGTTCTCATTTAAAACAAGACGAGAATCTTAATTCTCGGCGATAACTGAGAAAAAGTCGAAATCGAGTTTCAGCCCTAGCAAGGAGGGAGGAACTGAGATGAACATCAAGAGGGAATGAATTCCACACTGAGGGGTCCACCACAAGAAAAACTCGATCACCCGCTGACTTAAGGTGCGATGGTGGAACTCCCAAACAGCAGGTGGTTCCTGAGTGCAGATACCCATGGGCGTGAAATACAGAAGTATGTCTTGAATATAACCAGGGCCTAAACTGTTAAGGGCCCTAAAAACCAGGAGCACAATCTTAAACTCAATCTGTCGCTCCACAGGCAGCCAATGCAGAGAACGTAGGGTGGGCATAATATGGTTATGGCTGCCCAAACAATTAAGCAGCCATGCTGCTGTGTTCTGAGCAAGGTGCAAGTGATGGATAAGCACTGCTGGTAGCCCGTAGAAGAGGGAATTACAGAAACCAAGCCTTGTAGTCACCAGGGCATGGGTGAATGTGGCAAGGTCAGCCTGGGACAAATAAGGGTGTAACTTACACTAATTGCATAGTTGAAAAAAGCATTTCTGAACCACGTCCGACACCTTGGTTTTCATGAACAGAGCGTGGTCAAAAAAGACACCCAAGATCTTTACCTGGCCCACTACCTTCACCTGGACCCCATCCATGTTCAGGGGCCCGAGGGAGGCAAGTGCATCCTCCTATCTGCTGCCCCTTCCCACCAACATCACTTCAGTCTTCCCTGGACTGAGCACGAGGTAGCTTCGATGCTTCCAGGCAACTATATCATTCAAGCATTCCTCCAAGGCAGAAGGTGAGTTGGCAGGGCTCACAGGACAAGAGATACACAGTTGTGTATCATCAGTGTACTGATGAAACTCAACCCAGTGCTTAATCATGACATCCTGAAAGGGCTGCATGTATACATTGAACAACATGGATGAAAGAATAGAACCTTGAGGAACGCCACAGTTCAGGCTCCTCGGGCATGACACACATTCATCCATCACCACCAATTGGCTCCTCCCTTCCAGGTATTACTGAAACTACTGACTGGTAGCTCCCATCACACCAATGACATCCCTCAGCCGCCAAAGCAGCAACCCATGGTTAATCATTTCAAATGCTGCCATAAGGTCCAGCATGACCAAAATGGCCATCTGTCCTCGATCTAAGATCATCAGATCAATAATGGCTGTTGTAACAGTCCCATCATATCAATAGCTGGTTTATAACTGTTTGTCACACATTCTTCTGATATGTTACTGAGATTATAAACTCTTTGGGACTGGGATCATCTTCATGTTCTGTGTTTAATCAGTACCCAGCACAGCAGGGCCAAGTCCATGGCTAGGGGCTCCAAGGCACTAGCACAAAAAAATATAAAAATAGGAAGGTTGAAGGAGTTGGGTATGTTTATCCTAGAGAAGAGAAGGCTAAGGGAGACCTGATAGTCATCTTCTACTACTGAAGGGCTGTCACAGAGAGGATGACAAAAACTTGCTCTCTTTTTCCCCTGAAGGCAAGACTAGAAATAATGGGCTCAAGTTACAAGAAAACAGATTTCAGTTAAACATTAGGAAGAACTTTGTAACAGTAAGCTCTCTTCAACAGTGGGACAAATTGCCTAGGGAGGCGGTGGGCTCTCCGTCACTGGAGGTTTTCAAAGAGAGGCTAGACGGCCATCTTTCGGGGATGCTGTAATTGCTGATTTCCTGCACTGATCAGGAAGTTGGACTAGATGCCCTCTGAGGTATCTTCCAAATCTATGATTCTACGTAGGAAGGAAATCCTTCAGAGATCATCTCAGGAGAGGAGAGTGGGACCTCTGCCCCAGGTAGTATCTCCAGGAGGATACAGGCTACTAGGCAAGCTCCTCCAGTGTGACAGGGAAGGCTCTCTGAGGGGAGTGCACCTCTCAACTCCTGAGATCAGTGGTTGAGGTGCCTTGAGCTGTGAGTCGGGGGGGGGGGGGGGGGGGGGGGGG
>QEPC01008313.1:4300466-4321462 GCA_003113815.1 Sphenodon punctatus
ACCACCTTGTAACCAAGCCAAGTACACGCACCTGAGACTTCGCATCCGCCTGAATGTTTGTTTGTCTTCTCCCATGTCTCTCCCGCTGTCCCCTCTCCTTGTCTCCCCCTCCTTGTCTTTTAGATTGTAAGCCACAGGTAGGGACCACAGCTGATTATATGTTCTGTACAGCGCCAGGTTGTTACTGGCGCTTTATAAATATTTAATAATAAATAATAATAATAATGTGCAGGGACCCACGCTAGGGTGAGGGGGTCAATTGTGGCTATGGGCAGTGCAAGGAGCCAGAGTGGGGGAGTCATTTGGAGTCATAAGCTATGGTGGGAGCGGGGGGTCATTTTGTGCATTCCCTTTTCAAAAAGCAGGGAAATTATATACTCAAAAAAACCTTTTGGTTTAAGAGAGAATTTATTTATTTATTTATTTATTTATTGAATTTCTATGCCACCTTTCCCATAAGGCTCAGGGCAGCTCACAATCCATAAAAAACGGTTAAAATATTAAAATTCATACAAAAAACCCACCCAAACCCCAACCAAGCCCCAGCTACGCCTGCCAAATGCCTTCCTAAATAAAAATTTTTTTTGCACCATCTCTGGAAGATAGCCAGGTCCGAGCTCCAGTGCAACTACTGGGGAAGGGAGCTGCACAACATGGGGGCAGCAGCCGAGAATGCTGTCCTGCTGCTCACCCCTCCCCGACAGACAAGGGTAACCAATGGAACATGCATGAGGGTGCTCCCAGCCGATCGTAGTGTCCACAAAGAGACAAGGTAGCTTAGGCAATCTTTCAGATAGGGCCTTACAAATTCAATCATGCTCCAAAATGCATGGAAATTGTAAGTTAAAGCTCCTGCCGTAACTTCAGTGCCATGGAAGCAGTAAAGACATACAGTTTCACATACTGTGCTCACGTACAACTTAGGATCCATGTACCCATACTTTGCTTTGGTCTTTCAGCCCCAATTCTCTTCCTCTGCAGGTTGGGAGCAACAGTGAAACTGGGGACAGGAGGGGGAGAGGGGCAGCTTGCAGCCCCCTCACCCACTCCTTTCTCTATATACTTTCATTTGGGTTGAATGTTAAAGGGTAAGGATGGGGGGAGTGTATGTATTGGCACAGGGCAGAGAGGTATTGGGGAGTGTATATTTGGGGAGAAACCCAACCCCATTCTAATCCACGAGCCCCCACTCCCCTTACAGAGAATCCAAGAGTACTGAGAAATACAATGAGCTGTATCTCTTGATAGGGAATAGGTGCGCATGCGCGTGCACAATGATAAAAAATAAACAGGAGGGGAGGTGGAATAACAGGGAGGGGGAGGCAATAGGGAGTGGATTGACCGAGAGCTAGCTATGGGAACTGGGTGGAATGATAGGAGTGCTCCCCATGATATCCTATCACTCTTCTGAATAGCTTATTCCACTCAGAACTGTGTCATTCTACCTGTTTATCATGGCGTTTCTCCTGCCTTTCCACCCAGTTCCTTGCTGCTGCACCCTATTCCTGTTCCACCCACTCCAGTCACTCTCCCTGATGTCTTACTCATTATTGCCACACACCCTCTTCTGTCCCGTCCCCTCCACCACTCCCAAAGATGAAGCTCTGTTGTATTCTTTCAGGGCCACTTAATGGGCTCTGCAGATGACACTAGGATTTATTTCCAAATTGCATTGCTGTTGCCTCCATTCCTTCCAATGGAAGGAACCCAACTTTGTACCCATACATCCCCAATATGTACCCAACTTTAAATTCTTATTAAACATTTATATAACACTGCCCCCAGCTTCAGTGTTGCCCCCAACCTGCAGAGGAAGAGGAGTGGGACTGAAAGACGAAGGCGAAGTATGGGTGCATGGAGTCTAAGTTGTAAGTGAGCAGAATGTGCGACTCCCCAACATCTTTACTGTTTACATGGCACGGAAGTTAAGGCAGGAGCCTTAACTTACAATTTCCAGGCTTTTTGGAGCATGATTGAATTTGTAAGGGCCTTAACTTCTCTCTTAAACCAAAGGTTTTTTGAGTACATAATATTGACAAATGTTGTCTTCATAAAGTGTAACTAAAGTTTGTGGAAAGTAATGGTGGGTCATACCTGCAGGCAAAGGGGTGCTGAATATTTTTTTCCATAACCACTTGTAGGAATTTAAAACAATTGTTGATTCAAATACACCAAACCATAGGTTTGATCATTCAAACCTGACTTTCTACATGCTGCCATTCAGATTACCTCCGTCCTAGCCAGTATTGTGTCAGTCAACTATTTTAAAACATCTATCACTTGGTTATTTCAAACCCAAATTTCAAACAAGGCAGAGCACTCATTCCTCCATCAAGGCTACTATGAGTCCTTGCCAAGTTTGAAGCTTTAAATCAAGGCCATTTTTGAATTATCCAAGCGGGGGAGAAAAAAAAAAAAAAGCATCTGAAAAACAAAGTTGACAGCTGAGGGTTTTTTGTTTTTTTTCCACATTCATCTAACTCAGAAACAGCTGAATGGAGTTTTATAAAACATTCTAAAAATATTCCCTCCTGGGCTGAGACCAGAGTGGATACCAAAAAACTGTTTGCAAACAAGCATTCAGATTAAAGCTGCAGCGGGTAGCACATTTACTACCCATGAGTAATATCTGCATTTTTTGGAACCCGATGACCTGGCACCCCATCGGGTGCCCGGTGTCTGAAAATGCAGGTGCTTCTCCCAGGCCCATGCACTCTTCAGCTGAGCTGGAGACTTCCCCGCTCAGCTTTTTCTGAGGGGGCAGTGGGAGCAAAGAGGCCTCTTTCAGCCTACATGCGCATTCCTCTAAGGTCCCCTGTTCTCAGGGGGACCCATATAAGGGATGTGCATGGGTCCTCTGCACACCCCCATTTTGGGTTCCACTGGGAATGAGGGAACTATTAAGGGGGTGTACACACTTGGGAAGAAGCCTCCTCACTCACTCCCCCACCCCAGAAAAAGTCGAGCAGGGAAGTGGTGCTCAGCTGAGCAGTGTATGGGCCGGGGACGAGCAGGGCGCAGTAAGCAGTGACTGGACTGGAGGAGGAACAGCAGCCTGGTGGTGAGTTGAGTCAGCTTCGGGAGTCGAATCACCTGATGGGTCATGTGGTACAAGACAACATGGAGGAGCAGCAGGAAAATCTCTGGGAAATAGCTCCACTGTAAGGCTTTTGGCGAGGGTGGGAGGGGTAGGGTTTGGGAGGGAGGGTGAGTTTTTATGATTTGTTTTAAAATTTGTTGATTTATTTTAAAATGTTTTATTATTAGTTTTTTTGTGTTGTTCGCCGCTCTGAGGTGCCTTTGGGTAGGAGGGGCGGGATATAAGTTTTAAATAAATAAATAAATAAATAAAAAATGAAAGGGAATGGCAGGCGTCGGAAGTGGGTGACAAGGCAATGTGGTTTGGCTCACGGGCTGGTACATGGGGGACAGCACCATGGTGGACTGTGGGGCTAGTGGGGAAGCCTAAACAACAGGTGGGAGGCAATAGCACTAATGGCAAGGCTTGATTTCTGTATGTTCTTCACTCCTCTATGGTGATTGAGGGAAGAGAACTGCGTAACACTTGGATACCGCTGCAGCAACCGTTTCAGCAGCTGTATAGGCCAGGTACTCATTTCTGCTTCTCTTTGGGAAGGTTGAGGGATGTAAATTGGGCAGGAAGAGCAGTTGGTAAATTGGATGGGAAGGGTGGGCAGAGGCTGAAACACTGCTGCAGAACACAAGCCCTTTGCTCTTGAGGACCGCCTGGACCGCCAGTGGAGGTCTCTAGCAGCAATTTGCCTGTCTCTAGCAGCAATTTTGAGTGATCAGACAGCGTGATTGAGTGGGTGGGTGAGCAAAGAGATGACTGAGATGTGGTCACAGACTCAAAGCAGCTTGTTCCACTCCTTCCATCTCCAGATCTCCCTGCTTGAGCATCTTGCTGCTGTGACAGCAAGCACTGTTGTTGCTCAGGGACAGGTGTCATAACCCAATCCCCATTGGCTGTTCAGGCCCCACCCTGTGGAACCTGCCCGCCTGGGTTTCCCCTGCAATCCACCCCCTGGGGAAAGCACCTGGGTCCTCCCTGTGCTTTGCTGACACCGGTGAACAGCTCCTGAGCCAGGCATGCCCACCTCTAGTTCTTCCTGCACGCCTCCCATGAACACTCCTCCATAGGAGGAGGATTGGGAAGCTGTCCCATCACCCAAGTGAGCGTGTGTGCTCAGCTGCCCCCAAAACTGGCAGACGCAAGAAGAAATAGTGACTGTCATGCTTGGTGACTCACATTTTCTTGAAAATAGTTTGCTAATTTTTCTTGGATTATTTCTTAATAAAAATTCTTTAATTTTTATTCAATGTATCTGTTAAATAAATGTCTTCATAATCCATGGTTTTCATGTTGCTTCAGGGAAAGGAGGGTAGTTTGGGGGAGGGGAGGAGGGACTTGGAGAATGGTGGTATGGCATTGCAATAAACTGCTTCGGGGCTGGGGGTTGGAAGGGAAGGAAATGGGGGTGGGGAGTCCTCTTGCTTACACATGAGGGTGAGGGAGGGGGGAGAACAGCAGTATGGAATAGTGATAAGCCACTTTGAGGGCTGGGGGTTGGAAGCAATTGCACTTGAGGGTGCGGGGAGATTGTAGCCGGCAGCTAGGGGTGGGGTGCCGGGGAGAATACCAGATACCGGATTTACCGGTATCAGATCTCCCCGGTATCAGATTTACCAGTATCAGTGTGCCAGATTTTTAATATTGGGTGGTTTACCTGGTTTTTTACATTGTGGCCATTACCTTCAATGGCCGCAATGTAAAAAAACAGGTAAAGTGGCCAATGTTAAAAATCCAGTACGCCGATACCGGTGATTATTGGATTAATCTGATACATCTGATTATCGGGTGTATCAGATTAATCTGATACCGGTATTCCCACCCCTACCGGCAGCACACCTGTGCCTCTGTGCTCCCTATTAGCCTTAACAGAAAAATAAGTTTATTAAAAAAATTATGTTCTGGTTTTAAAAATGTTGATCACCTGTTTTGATAAACCTACTCCTTATTTCTTTCTCGTGTTATGATACCACCTAGAGGCCAAGACCAAGTTGTGCTACACACTCTGCTAGACAGAAAACAGGAGACTGAGCTGTCCAAAGAGCTTGCATTTTGGTCACCTTGTCAGTCTAGGGCATACGTTCCTGCAGCGTTCCCAGCAGCACTGCTGCAGTGGTTGGAGCAGAAGCTGGAGCTCTTTGGTAGCAGACTGACAAATTAACCACAGGATCTGAGGTACCAGGATGTGCCTGACACCTTTAAGGCTGCTTTCTCCCCTCCCCCTGTCTTTAGATTGTAAGCTCTCAGGCAGGGACCGTGTCTATCTTGTTTTTTTGTAAAGCACCAGGTACATCGCTGGCACTATATAAATGCTAATAATAATAATAATAGAGTGGTGCATGTTTGCGGCGGAAAATCACGCGCCTTGGAAAATGGCCACGGTCGGGGTTTAGACGTGCATAGACGCACCTTATCACCCGTCATGCATTCTTTAAAGATGCTAATTAAATATCTCAGCAAACTTCATCTCTAGAAGCTTTGTGCAGTGGTCGTATCATAGTCCATGAGGTTAAACTGAGTCATGATTAGATTATTGCTAAATGAAAACTTTTCTCTAGGAGCCACACAGCAAACACAGGTTTGGGATTGTAGCTACATCTCCAATAGAATGTGTGAAAATATCCAAAGAAGGCTGTTAAGAAGCTCCAAATCCAGGTGCGGTGTGCAGCCAAGGTAACCAGGGGCAATGCCCCTCCTCTGCCCTCTGCCCCGCTCCTGTTTCAGTGCTTGTGGTGCATGCCCACTTTGACCCTCTCTGTCACTACCACTCAGAATGCCTGTCGGGGCCCCCAGCAGCTGCTTCTGCTCATTTTCATGAAGGAGGAGGTCCTGCACTGGGAAGCAATTTGTCAGCTGTGAGCTCAGCTGACGGAGTCGGCACAGTGAGTTGAGCTGACTAACTCACTCTCTCCCAGCCAGTCCCCATCCCCAGCCTGGAGGAGGGAGGGACTGGGTCACATCAAGTGAGTCATGTGATTACAAACATAATAGGAAACACTTGGGCAGCTAGGGGGAGCCTAGACATTGGGTTAGGAGGGGGGATGCACTGGGAGACATGTAATGGGAAACTTCAGTTTCCCATTACAGTCACCAGGGGGCAGGCTTTCATTGAGCCATACGGGGTCAATTTTTAAATGATGCATAGACACTGATTGCAAGCGCCCAGGTGATTGTGCACTTGCGCCACCTTAGATAATTGAATTGGGGCAGGCGGGCAGCACTGGTTTTTTTGAGGGCACACATGCTCAATGAGGGCATGGGCTGTTTTGCTCTGCTGAGATGCATGCATTGGCACCATTTTGTTGCATGTCCTGGCATGGTTGGAGGAGACTCTGTGTTTGGCTCAGCCTTGGTCACACCCGGTTGCTGGATGGACCCCCCCGGCCCCCTTTGGGACAGAGAGACTCTTTTGGAGGATTGAACCAGATCAGTATCCTGATTCCTGCTGAGTGAAGTGGGGTGAGTATTAAATTGCGGCGAGGGGGGGAGGAGGGATGTGAGACATTGGGTGAAAAGGGGGCCAGACTGGGGGGAGTGGGGTAGGTGAACTGGGAGACAGCCATTGGGGCTGGAATGAGGGGGGAGTTAGGAGTGGGGGGGATGGAGGCTGAATGGGGCTGGGGGAAGGGGAGTCTGAGTGGCGAATGGGGCTGGGGTGGAGTGGAGGAGGGGTGGACTGGGACATGGAGACATGGGAATGGGGGAGACATGGGAATTTGGTTTAGGAACAATTTGCAAATGTACAAAAAAGCTTCCTTCACCTTTCATGATAGCAATTCCTAACCTTGTGCTGAACTAAAATGAGAGATTTTAACCCAATGGCTAGTTTCTGAGAGACAATGGGGGAGAGGGTGGGGGGCCTCAGGGAGTCTGGTTTGGTAATGGGGCTGGGGGGAGGGGGTGGACTGGGAGATGCATGTGGGAGAGGGGTGCAACAGATGTGAAGTAAACCATGTTTGGGGGGGACAAGTGGAACTCCTCGCTGCTGCTTTTGTGGTGTGTTGAGGATAATATGGTTGGCTTAAGATATGGTTTCAGTGGTGATTTGTTTTTGCTTGTTGTGTGTTTGCTGGTGCACTGCTGGTTTCCCCCTTCCTCCCTCAGGCATGTGCAAAAAGGCTGTGGCCCCACTGGCCATGGCTACTCTGAGTTAATATTGGTCCTCCACTGAACCCATGCCTTCCTCTTCTTGTGCTCCAAAACCAAACCCTTTCCCTCCTATTTCTCCTCTGACCTGTCCTTCTCTTCCCTTTCATTCTCTTCTGATTCGGCTTGTCGCAGGACAGGGAGCTAACTCAGTCCTCCCAGTTCTCCAAGTCAGAAGGAAGGCTTGTCCCAAAGCCTACACCTTCAGAAGACTACAGATGGCCAAGGATGTCATGAAAAGCAAGGATTCGAGGGTTCAGAATAAAGGTAGACAATGGCAACATGATCTATTTTTTTTTAACCTACTATGGTTAATTTGGACCCCAGTGGGAAAGAGAGTGAACGGGACCCCAGTAAGAGGGCTCTCTATCCCCCATTGTCAGTGCTTCACACAGAAGCATTCCCAGTGTTAACTAATGTAATGTCCATCCAATGTTAACCCTAGGAACTCCTTGCTGCTGGGTTATGCCACGCCACTGGTCTACCATTGTCCTGGCTCCACCTACCATTGCCCTGACTCTTCCCCTAGGCCAGGCTTTGCCCACTGCCCCACCAGCCTCCAAAACCACCAGCCGCCACTGTCCAAAGCTGAGACAGTGACCTACCTCATGGCACCAGCCCTAGAGACACTTACTGGAGCTACCCTATTGAAATCAATGGGGTGCTAAAGGAAGTGTCTGGAGCTGTGGCAATTCCCAAAACAGAAGCCTTTAGGCTGGGAGTGAAGAAGCTCCAGCCCATGCACCAAATCTGGCCTGTGCCTGGTTATTTGGCTGCTTTCCACTTCCTGGATCTGGCTTATGGATTCAGTCCCTACCCTCAAGCCCTGAAAGAATGAACTAAGGGGAAGGGAGCTGAGATGAGGGTGTGCACTGAAGGAGAGAGAGGGGGTGGATCTATGACCTGGACCCTCCCACCTTCCCTCCTCCATCTTGACTGCACCCTTCAGGTACCCTGTCCCCAACTCCTATCTGCCCAGTTGAGCTGGTGCTCTTTTTTAAAGTGGTCCGAGGGGAGGGAAAGTTTCCTGCTAATGGCCGTTTTCACATGACACCGCCAGGTGGCGGGTGCGTGGGTGCGCCAATGTGTGTGCGGTAGGTGGGCGGGGCATGCAAACAGCCACACACTCATTCCCCACTCACCCCACTCATGCAGATTTCTGTGTGTTCGTGAGTGGGAGAGGCCTGTGTAAAAAGGGCATTAGACAAACAGTGGGTGTAATAAGTGGATGGGGGGGGAGCATAACTGATATGTAACCAAGCCAAGCACGTGCATCTGAGACCTTACATCTTCATGAATGTTACACTCCTTGTCTCTCTCTCTGTTCCCCTTCCTTCGTCTCCCCCTCCCCCCCCCGTCTCTCAGATTGTAAGCCCTAGGGCAGGGACCGTGTCTATTCCATTACTTTGTAAAGTGCCAGGTACGTTGCTTGTGCTATATAAATGCTTGCTAATAATAATAATAATAATAATAATAATAATAATAAATTAATATAGAAGAGGATCACAGAATGCTGTATGGAAATGAGGTTTGGTTTAGGAACAATTTGCAAATGTACAAAAAAGCTTCCTTCACCTTTCATGATAGCAATCCCTAACCTTGTGCTGAACTAAAATGAGAGAGATTTTAACCCAATGGCTAGTTTTTGGGAAGATTTTAAACTAAGGGTACATTCTTGCAAGATATATAAAAAAAGCCAAAACCTGTTTCCAGGTTGTTTTAATTAAAAAAACAAAACAAAAACACAAACCCAGGTTTTTGGTTTTTTGTTTTAAAAATCATGACTAGATTAGGTTGCAGGGTGCTTAATCCAATGACCCACAAGGGCCAGGGCACAAACCAAAGTTTAACAATTGTGCTATTTCCCTTGTGTGTGTTTTGTAATGTGGGGATGGATACTTCTCACTCTCAGCTGCCAGCCTCAGAGACATGATGTAACTGTGCAGCATTATGGGATTGCTAGTGGCAGCAGAGGAAATACCAGAGGCAAAACTGAAAACAGGGGAAGCAATGTGTGAAAAAATCAGGAGCAGCAATTGTTATCTCCTGCAGGAAATTTAAAAAGCAGAAGAAGACACTTGCATGAATGCACCCTGAGAATGAAGATTAAAGAACCGAGGCTTGTATCCACAAAATTCATCTGGAGCTTTCCTTACATCTTTGATGGGAGAAGGATAAGATCCTCCATGTAAAATGCCATGGCATTCACAGTCAGCCTGGTGACCGTGAGAGCATCCTACACAGTAGTAAAGATGCACATATGTACTTGGCTTCCCTCACGTTCCCTTGAGTTAAACCACAGTGATCTTACATTCCATGATATGATCACCCAGGTGATGAGCAACAATATATTATTTGCTCATTGTTCCTGAAAGTGTGTGTTTTATTACTACTAGCACATCTGGGGAGTGCACCTAGTGTGCCGCAACATCCGTAGAGAAGGGCCTGCATTCCATATCAGCTAATTTTGACTTGTAAATCTGCTTTTATGAGGTGTCTCTGTGTGTGCCTGATCCCTCTTGCCTGTCCCAGGAGAATGAACACTCTCCAAAGGGGCATTTGGATACCATATGCTTGCAGGATGTTGACTATAATTCAGTAAAAGGCAAATCCCTTTTTTGGGGTAAATATTGTTCTCCTTGGTGAATGTGAAAGGTGTGTATCTTGGACACTGGGTTGGAAACAGTGAGCCATTGATGAAGAGAGAGTATTGTGTTTGATCTGATACTCAGGCTGGGTCCAGTGGGCATTCATTGAATTAAGCCCATGGAAAGTAACCGCACTTAGGGCTGCTTTTAGACGTGCGCGGCACACACGCACCATAAAACCATGCCGCGTGTAAAAATCCCATGGGCAAGGTTGAGACGCAACATTTCGTGCTAAAGCCTGTCACGCTTTCTTTTAAAACCACTAACTAAATACCTCTCTATCGGGTTATTTAGGCATTGAATTAAGCCCATAGAAAAGGACCATACTTAGAATGGTCTGAAGAACCACATTGACTTTGAAAAGATAACACTCCCCGATGGCCAGCATAAGTTTTAGAATCAAGGTTTGGAAACAGCGAGCCATTGATGAAGAGATGGTATTGCGTTTGTGACCTCATACTAAAAATTATGCTGGTCATCAGGGAGTGTTACCTTTTGAAAGTCAATGTGGTTCTTTTCTGTGGGCTTAATTCAATGTCCACTGGACCAGGTCTGAGTGTATATTGACTGTATAGTAGCTGTAACTGTCCATATATGAAAACTAGAACAATGTGTTGGTATTCAATTCAGGTTTGACATAAGGGTAATTTGAGATAATTGTATACATGTAAATAGGCTTAATTTTTATGGCAAGAAACTTGATGTGACCTTTATAAAGGTACCTAATAGCATTACCTGCTGATTTCTCTAACATTGCCAAAATCTCCCTTCCTTACTGCTTCCACTGCCAAAAACCTATGGCATGCTCTAGTCATCTCTCACCTTGATTACTGCAACCACCTCCTTACTGGACTCTCTTACTTCTATTCAACATTCTGCTGACAAGATCATCCACCACACCCACTGCTTTGATCATGTTCAACCCCTTCTGCTCCCTTCACTGGCTCCCACAAGCTTTGCCTTTACTAGGGATGGGAGAACAGATCACGGTTCGGGTTCGGCTGCGTTCGGTTTGGTTAGTTCGCTGGGTTTGGCCGTTTGCTTCGGGTTCGGCCGTTCGGGAAATGTTTTGTTATGGGGTGGTTTTTTTGTTTTTTATATGGTTTTTTGATTTTTGATTTGGTTTTATATGGGTTTTTTGTTTTTTATTGGGTTTTTTGTTTTTATATAGGTTTATTTTATTTTATTTTTTTATCAAATATTATATCTATCTACACTAAATCTAACTGCTATTAACTACTCTAAATGCTATGAACTAAATGGATTATCTAATAAGTACACAGGCCTACTCCTACAAACACTAAAACTAAATCACTAACGCTATCTCTATCACTAAGCTAACTCCTACAACCATCTACTATCTCTTATCTATCTATCCATAGATCAGATGCGGGGGAATCACAAACAACACAAGGTTTCGGTTTAAGGTTTAAGTTTCATTTCAGTACAAAACTGAAATGAAACTTAAAGCAATCTAATAATCCTACTCTAAATGAAAAAACAGGGGAAGGGAAGGGAATCTGGGATGGAATATATGGGAGAGGGAAAGGATTCAATGGAGGGGGGAGGGAGGAAGGAAGATTGAACACAGGGAGGGGTAAAAACAAAAAATAACCACTAAATCTATCTAAGCTAAGCTAAATAAATGAATGAGAATATGGGGGTAGATGGGTTGGATGGGTGAAATGGGAGGAGGCTGGCAGGAGCTGGGGAACTGCTGGGAGAGGGAGCCTTGTGTAATGCCTGCTGTTCAGGAACAGTGACTAGCTCAGAAGGTGTTGGGAAGGAGGGAGGCAGATAGTTTCATTTCTTGCAAGTCTATCCACCCCTGGTGCCTGGAAGTCTGCTCCTCAGCTGACTACCCCTCCCTGTCACATTTGACCTTTCAGTGACCCTTTTTTGCCACCCGAACGCGATCCAAACTGACTGAACTTTTCAGTCATTTTGACGTTTGAAATTGAGTTCGGTTCGGTCAGTTCAGGTTCGGGTTCAGTCGTCCGAACAGGCCGAGTTCGGGCTGAACTCCGAACTTCCGAACGGAGTTCGCCCATCCCTAGCCTTTAACTTGAATGATGTCCTTGGCCTTTCTCCCCCCTATCTTTCTGCACTCATTTACTGCTGCATTCCTGTTTCCTAAATAGTTTTCACCCCTTTTCCTGTGTTTCATCCTCTACCTAAAACTCCCTTCCTGAATGCATTTGCTCTACTCTCTCCCTCCCTCCCAAAGACCCACCTCTTTCATCAGGCCTTCCCTAGCTCCTCATCACCAGAGTGCTCTCACTGATGCTCTCTCATCCTATCATTCAGAGTCTGACTGACTTTCCAGGACTTAGGGGGAGACATCATGCAAGCCGTGTGCGTGTGTGGGAAGGACAATAGAAAAAAAACTAATTCTCAGCGAGCCTGGTTCTCCTCTGGCTTAATTCATCAGTAATCCCACTGAAGTTAGCGGTGTTATATTAGCATAAAGGTTGTGCAACTGGGAGGGGAATTAGTCCCACTAGATCACTATAAAGACCAGGTCAGTGTAACATAGCTAGGCCATGCACTGGATGGAAGTACAAAGAGAAGTACAGGAGTAATACAGCTTTATACTACCCCACGCCCATTTCCATATGTGGCATCTTCATAAAGAGAAACTTCTACCATCATGCCTACCTCTGGCCACGCCAGCCTGTGCCCTAGCCCCTCCCATCTTCACACACCCTTTTATAGGGAATTCACGCAGAGCAGAGCTCTGGGAAAACTCAAGGGATGCACATGTCTAGTTTAGCATCTTCAAACCTAGCCCTATTTGTTTAGCAGAACCACAGTGACTCCCAGTAGAGGCATCACTGTAAAGTAGGGTAGAATTTTCTGGCAAAAATAGCACCAAGTTAACTTGTCTTTTCATTGTGTGCATAAATCCCATGTGTGGAAAGCTTTCTCCCAGTGCAGCAGAGTTCATTGCAGGAGTACCCAGAAGTGCTCACACAATGTGTGATTATGTAACCTCCTTTAGATAGCTTGTCAGTAGGAAGAAAACCTATTGTATAAATAAAACAGTAAACTGATCAAGTGAGTGCTTCAAACATCCATCCAGGCTGTAAATATGCTTTTTGTTAGCCACAAGGTGGGAAACAAAACATTTAAAAACCCTCTCTGAATCCACCGCTGAGTAGGGGCAAATGTGTGGCTCCAGGGCCTTTGCTTGTTCTCCTCAGAGGGATGCTCTCCGCCTGTCCAGGCTCAGTTTGGTAGCTATGCAGAGATCAGGATAAACACATTGTTGACATACCTGTGGGCCACGCCCATAGCCCTTCCAGGATATCAGTATTTAAAAAATAAATAAATAGAAATTCCAGTCAGAGCAGGGGGAATTGATATTCACCTTGCTTAAACAAAGGAGAATTTCCCAACTCTTAGCACAATTATATCCTGTTTCTGGCCAGAGTACCTGCTTGGTCTGCGTCTTACACAAGAACGTCTCACCAAAGTCAGTAACTCAAAACAACTCCCTCTGTGCCTGGGGACAAGCCAGCACTGGTACATTGCTCTAAAGCAGGACAATTGCAGTTTCTATGTCAGAACTGAGTGTGGCCGCTGCCATGTACGAGTGCATTTTTGTGACAACCACTCTCGTCTAGAGCAGTGGTTCTCAGCCAGTGGATTGAGACCTCCTGGTATGTCCTGGCCTGGGAGGGTCCCGGGTAGCCTGGGGGCGAGGCCCATTGCAGCCTGGGAGTGGGAGGATAGTGAGCCCAGGTGCAGCTGCATCATGTCCCCTGCCATACTCCCCCTGCTGCTTGTTCTGGATGTCTGTGCCACCGGAGATGGGATGGGATGGGACTGGGGGGAGTGACTTACTGCAGCTTCCCCACCTAATGCCTTGGGCTGCTTCTAGACACCTCATTTCACCTCTCGTCTGCTGTTAAAATCATGCCCCCACACTTCTGCCCCCCCCACCAGAATCAGCCTTCTCTCTGCACCCCTGCTGCTGCTGTCAGGCCATTCCTGATCCTGGATTTTTAAAAGGTCGGTCTTGGATCTTTTTAAACTGTTGGGTGTGGCTCACCCACAGAAAGGTTGAGAGAATCACTGGTCTAGAGGCATGAACCAAAGCCTGTTGAAGTTAATGGTTGAAATGACCATGTGTTCTAGCTTTATGGGGGAATCCTAGTTTTTTTGTAGGATAGCTTGATGTCCCGGCCAGTAGTAATGTGAAATGTCCCATTTTCCCCATGCTGATAAAAATGTTAATTTTAAGGGTGCCTGCACACGTTTTTGTACCGTGGCTTATAGTGGAAGCAGAATGGGGGCTTCTGAGGGAAGATAAATGGTGGAAGGGAGTGCCTGGGACGTGTGTAGGTCTCAATACGGGGCAGAACCTGACCCTGTGTGTGTGTGTGTGTGTGTGTGTATATGTATATGTGTACACCATTCCTTGATGTCTACACCATTCCTTGATGCTTAGAAGCTGGCAGTAGTGATAGTCATACAAAGTAAGTCCCAATCCTAAAATATGTGGCCATAAATATGCCCCCAGGTTTTGATTATGAAAATATGGCCACCTGATCAATGGGATTCTTTCCATTGGCTGCAGTGCACTTTGGATCAGGCTATAGGTCCCTAGTCATTTTTGTTGCATTTAGTACAATGAAATAATAATGGCAGATGGCAGAGTGGTTTTGTTTGTCATTTAGAATAATAATTTAACTTGATGGTTCAATAAGTTCTTCAAATCTGCAGGAATCATGTCTTCCACTCATTTCCCTTTTTGTGTCTTCTCTGTTTCTGCCCACTTGGCAGGTTTATCCAGAAGAGAGTTGTATTCTTCATAGTGAGATCCTATAATCCACAGCACAAGCAGCCGCACATTTTCCAGGTGGTGACTGCAGGGCTCCTCAAGCAGCAAGCAGTTCTACGTCTTTGATGTTCTAAAACTATGTTCTCTTACTGAACGGGTCACTTGGGAGGCCTATTTTTGCCAGAGACCTCCAGGTTCAAAAACGGATAATTGAGTCAAGAAAATCTGAATGGGTAATAATGTTACCATCTGAAAAAAAAATCTCCTCCATCCCTTGCAAACTCCCAGTGGTGTGAAATAAAACTGGCCTGCAGCACTACAAGCCTGGATGAGGCTGAAAGGTTAGAAGCAGCTGGCTGAGTTTGACATCTAACAAATGCATGTCTCCTGGTCAGCAGCACCCTTCTCTGATTAGTGACTAGCATTGCACTCGGAGGCTAGAGTCCTATTTTGCAAGCGTTTCCCATTACCGTGAGCTACCCATCTCTGTTATGGTGCTCTGGACGTTACGCGATCACGGTCAACCACGAACAATCCCCTGTGGTGGCGGATGGTCGCGTAACGTCTGGTTGCTCGCTGCCAGATGTTCACCATGGCGAACCACCGGTGGTGAGCAAATTAACCACGCTTTCGGGGATGATCCAGGCACCATCTCCAAAAGTGTGGTTAATTGAACCACGGCCCGGAATTGTCGGCTGGTAACGTCTGTTATCGCCACCAATTCCGGGCAGTGGTCCAGACCCTGGGATGGAATCGGACGCAGCGGCCGGATTGGCTGCTGTGCTCGCCCATCTCCCAGAGGGCAGGCAGCGTGGGGAGTGTGGGGGGGCGGGGCTGTGAAGCCGCATGTTGCACCGTGCAGCCTCTCCCCCTCCCTGGATTCCCCACCAGAATCAGCCGGCTCATCTGTTGACGGGCCATTTTGATTCTGGTGAGGAATCAAAAGGTGATTCCATGATGGGGCCAATAGGCACCCCGTCACATCTGAAATCACCCTGGGATGAGGCTTCACTCCCTGTTGTAACTACATAGGGGATGGGGTTATATCAGAAAGGGGTGCAGCAGCCCCTTTGTACCACTTCCTCCAAATACATTTCAAAGGCACTAGTATGGATCCAGTTTAATCTGTCTCTTGACCGAGCAAGGTACTGAGCACATTGTCCCTAGCCCAACAGAATTTGCAAAGAATGCACCCTGACCCCCAGAAGTCCCTTCTCCTGATACCCCCCATCCCACTCTCTTTTTTAAGAGCGGGCACGGGCTTTAGTTTCCCCTCCTCCTGCTCCTGCCCCCTCTGCTGGGATGAGGGAGTGGACCCCCAGAGCCAATGTGGGTTCTCTTTGTTAGAGTGCTTGCCTGTATCAAGACTAGAGATGCCATGACAGTGCCCTGATGAATTCCTCATACATTACGTACACACTTTTTTTAGCAGTTTATGTACCAGCAATGACAGCCTTCTCCCAATAGAGAAGACAGCTGGTGCAAAGATTCTCTTAAGAAGTTAATATATAAATAAAATTACAGAAGGATTGAAAAATAGCATGTAATAGCATATACAGCTTACTTCTTACAGTAACCTTCCTGTTTATTTTTGGAGACATGGTCAGGTGGAATTAGATCCATGTTGAGAGAGACATCAAAGTAGATTAATAACATTGCCAATTAAAAAACAAAAACAAAAAAACCCGAGCAGGACAATGTCATTAATATCTGTCTCACTGTAGCTACTTCTGTGCATATTTTACACAGAGCACTACATTAAAAAGGGATTAATCTGACTTGAATCTCATCCTTCTCTTCCCACCCAGAAAAAAAAAGAAAAGAGTAAGCCAACATACTGTAGTTCAGGTATAAGGAGACAAGCTTTAAAGGCAGGCTTGAAACCTGACACCTTTTTTGTGTGTGTATGAATTAAGCACGGGGGTATTTACCTCTCCAGCCGAGTGGGGTTACCTAAAGTGGAGGGGGACTCATAGGATGCTTTCTGCCAAGCCGGGAGGGAATTATTATTATTATTTATTAGCAAGCATGTATATAGCGCCAGCAGTGTATCTGGCACTTTGAAAAGTAATGGAATAAACATGGTCCTTGCCCTAGGGCTTACAATCTGAGAGACAGAGGGGAGGGGAGGAGACGAAGGAAGGGGGAACCGAGGGAGAGACATTTACAAAGATGCGAGGTCTCAGGTGCACGTGCTTGGCTTGGTTACATCGAGAATGATGGCTGGCTGTTCCATGTGGTGAGGATATGAGTACACAGACCTCGGGTAACAGATTGTACTGGATGGAGGGTATCAGCAGGAGTTAGGTGAGCAAGGAGTCGGGGAGGGCAGAGCAGAAGAGGTGGGTCTTGAGGAGGGATTTGCGCAGCCTTTGGCATGGCAGGATTCTCTGAGAGGTTAAATGACTTGCAGCTTCCATCTCGTGGGAAGGGCAGAAGTGTGGGCCTTTGCCAGCAAACATACGTGTCCAGCAGAGTAACTTTTCAGCACCCTGCTGGACACGTATGTTTGCCAGCAAAGACCTGCACTTCCACCCTTCCCACGAGACGGAAGCTGAGCATCATTTGACTCCCGGACTTCCCCAAAAGGCTGCGCATTCTGTCTCATTGGAAAGTGCCCATAGACTCGTAGAATCATAGATTTGGAAGGGATCTCAGAGGTCATCTAGTCCAGCCCCTGCTCAATGCAGGAAAGCCACAGCTACAGCATCCCTGACAGATGTAGGGGGTGTGGTCTTGTGTGCCTGAACCTGAACCAACACCTAGATGTCAGCGGCCGCGTGTGAGTTGTGGGTGGGGCCAGGGCCGGTTGGTTTCTGGGACGTGCTCACAAGAGTTGGGGATGGCCGATGGTGGGAAGGTGGCAATGACAGCAGACTGCAACCCCCCAGGCTGGGGATTAACCGTGAGTGATGGGGCCCCTGCTGTGAGTGTCATGCAGAGCAGCAGTGGTGGAGAGCTGGTGGGGAAAACACGTGCCTGGGAGAGAGGGATGGACTTTGGTCAGTCCCCCTCTTGAGACCTGATTGAGGGGGTGTGGTCTTGTGTGCCTGAACCTGCACCAGCACCTAGATGTCAGCGGCCGCTGCTGCGTGTGAACAGTGGGCGGGGCCAGGGCCAGTTGGTTTCCGGGCTGCTCACACAAGAGCCAGGGACGGTCAACGGCCATGTTGGCAGCACGTGCTGAAGGGACACAGCCAAAGGGGCATACCCTTTGGTTGTGCCCACCGGGTGAGGCCAGGAGAGAAGGCTGACCCCATAAGAATATGGTGGGAGGGGGAATTGGTAAAGCATGGTATTCACCTTCTGGTGAGAGCAGGAGGGGAAGAGGGGGGGTGGTTTTCATGGTAAGAGTGGGAAGGAGGGTGTTGGGGGGGGTTAAGATAGTAGGGTATGATCTTGGAGTTAGTTTAGAGATGGAAGGGATGATTTCCGCTTGTTGTATGTTGTAGATATAAATAATTTCTTAAGCCTTGTGGGGTAAGGGGGGAGCAGAGTATGTTATTTAGGGATGGGCAAATGCGGTTCGGAAGTTCGGAGTTCGGACTGAACTCGACCAGTTCGGTCGACTGAACCAAACTTCCGAACCAAACTCGGTTTTCGAAATGAACCGAATTTCCTAACTCAGTTCTGTTCGCCCATCCCTAAAAGATAATATTCCATTTAATTCAATGGGGTTTGAATTTCCTAACTTTGTTCGGAAGTTCGGACCGAACTCGAATAGTTCGGTCGACCGAACCGAATTTCCGAACTGAACTGAATTTCCGAACTAGGTTTTGTTCGCCCATCCCTAATGTTATTGAGTTAGAGAAGGAATATGTATATGATTTATTATTATGTATTGAATACTATGTTGTTGTAATTTGGGATGGGGACTGCCCCCCCTCCTGGTGAGAGCAGGAGGATGGGTGGGAGTTGATGGGGTCCCTCGCTGGCTGATGTGAGAGGTTGTGATATATTGTAATAATGATGATGTATTAGTGCTGTATGAATTACGTGAGGGTGGGAGAAGTGGGGAAGGAAGTTGTAGATTTGCCCCCTTCTGGTGGCAGCAGGGATGGGGTAAATAGAAATATGGGGTGGGATGATGAGGCTTTGATGTACTGAAGGATCATTTGTTAAAATTTGTATTGAATTTCTGTTTAGTCCATATTTGGACATGACATTTTTGTTTGTTGTGAAGTTTGGCTTTGTGTATTTCTACTTTTGTTGTGAGCCGCCTCAAGTTGCCTTTGGCGACAGAGAGTGGGATACAAATTAAAAGTGAAATGAAATGAGTGAAATGTCCAGCCTCTGTTTGAAAACAGTCAGCTAAGGAGAGCCCACCACCGCCCTAGGCAGTTTATTCCACTGTCAAACAGTTCTTATCGTTAGGAAGTTCTTCCTAATGTTTAACTGAAATCTGCTTTCTTGTAATTTGAGCTCATTATTTCTAGTCTTACCTTCAGGGGCAAGAGAGAACAAGTCTTTGCCATCCTCTGTGACAGGTCTTCAGGTAGTGGAAGACCACCATCATGTCTCCCCTTAGTCTTCTCTTCTCTAGGCTAAACATACCCAGCTCCTTCAGCCTTTCCTCATAGAACTTGGGTTCCAGACCCTCTTTGGGTGTCTCTCTTGCTCCATCTATTCAAGCTCGCCTCACCAGCTGTCTCTCTGACATCTCTACGTGGATGTCTCAACGTCAGCTCAAACTCAACATGTCTAAAACTGAACTCCTTATCTTCCCCTCTCATCCTTCCTCTCCATCTTCCCTGTCGATCTTCATCGACGGGGTTACCATCCTTCCCGTCCCCCAAGCCTGTGGCTTAGGCTTCATTGTTGACTCACCCCTTTCTTTTAAACCCTACATCGACTCTGTTGCCAAATCCTGTCGCTTCTCCCTCCATAACATTGCTAAGATTTGCCCTTTTCTCTCTGTCTTCTCTGTCAAAACCCTTGTTCATGCCCTGGTCATCTCTCACCTTGATTACTGCACATCCTCGACCTGGTGTTCTGTTCTGGCCTTGAGGTGGGTGATCTGGTAGTGGGGGAATTGAAAGCTGTGCCCTTGTCATGGATGGATCATTATCTCCTTCAGACCAGTCTCTTAGTGCACCACCCCTAGAAGGGGATGGGACCAGCTAGGATGGTCCGCCACCAGAGGCTGATGGAACCTCAGTGGTTCCAGAAGGCCCTGGGGGATATAACCCTGGCTTCTGATGGCTGCCCTCTTGATGAACTTGTCCGGGTGTGGAACATCTTGCTCGGGGGGGTTATTGACAGGGTGGCTCCGAAACATCTCCTACCTCTGTCTCGTCATCGCAGGGCCCCTTGGTTTACTGAGGGGCTGCAGTGTATGACGCAGGTAGGTAGGCGACTAGAGCGATGCTGGCATCGGACTCGTGCTGAATCCGACCGACTTCTCCATAGGGCCCATTTGCGGTCCTATGTTGAGGCTGTGAGAGTGGCAAAGAAAGAATTCTTTGCCACCCTCATAGCGTCTGCAAAGTTGCGTCCAGCGGAGCTGTTCCGGGTGGTGCGGGTACTGGTCAGTCCGGCCTCCCTCTGCCTGGATGGGGACTTGTCCCAGACCCACTGTGAGGAGTTTGCAATCTACTTTGCAGACAAAATTGCTCAGATCTAGAGCAACTTAGACACTGGATTAGAAACAGTAGAGAGGGAGCATGAAGTGATGGAAGCCATCTTTCTGGGCTGAGTTTCAGGAAGTGATGCCAGTCGATGCTGTGGATGTCTTGGGGTCTGTTAGAGCCATGAGCTGTGAATTAGATCCTTGCCCATCCTGGTTGGTGAAAGCCTCCAGGGAGACATTGGGGATGGTGCTGGTGGGGGTAATCAACGCATTCCTTCGGCAGGGTAGATTGCCCCCTGACCTCAAGGAGGCCATGGTGCGTCCCCTGTTGAAGAAGTCAACTCTGGATGTGGATGCGCTCACCAGCTACCGGCCCATCTCTAACCTTTCCTTTTAGGCGTTCCACAAGGTTCAATCTTGTCTCCATTATTATGTAATGTGTATATGCAGCCCTTGGGGGAGATCATGAGAGGGTTTGGTGTGTGTTGCCACCAACGTGCTGATGACAACCAACTTTACCTCTCCTTTGCAACTGACCCAGGTCCTGTCATCTCTGTGCTGTCCCAGTGTTTGGAGACCATTGCGACATGATTGTGGCAGAGCAGACTGAAACTAAACCCTGATAAATGGAGGTGATGGTGGTGGGTAAAGCAGGGGAGGTGTTGCCCCCCTTTGTGGCGGGTGTGCGACCCTCTGTGGCCCAGCATGTACGAAGTCTGGGGGTGGTATTGGACTCAGGCCTCCGCCTGGATCGGC
>QEPC01008313.1:4321562-4359217 GCA_003113815.1 Sphenodon punctatus
CCTTCTAACAGAGACAGCACTGAACAACCAACCCTCCCCCAGCTGAATGGACCCCCCAGAGCAGGCTGCCCCCTGCCTGCTGCCCCCCTCCCAGGCTGTAAATCCAACCTGCATGGAGTGTCATTTTGTTTGAAAATTCCCCCACCGCCTCTTTCTAGGCTTGGTAAGCTCCCATTTGTGAGAATGGGAGGAGCCACACGAAGGAGAACAGAAGGTTGCTGCCTTGTAAACAAGGTTCTTTGAGATGACTCCAACATTCTCACAAGCACCCACCCTTCTGACCCCACATGGAATTTTCTTCCTAATTGCTTAGGGTTGGAAGGAACTGTGTTGGGTTTAGGTACCTTATATAGGGTTGGGGCGTGTGAACATCACATGTTGTTTTTTTTAAGCTAGTGAGCTTGGTATATGCCTGTAAGAGAAGGGCGCACAAGTGAGAATGGAAGGAGCCCTTTGAAGAAGAACTTAGTTTACAAGACAGCAACTTCCCTCATGCCATGGTGGCTACGCCCCTGGCTGCAATGCTGTGAGAATCACAAAGCTGCCACGCTTAAGGGAAAGGGGAAACTGCGGCAAACCTGCCGCTTCCGCGTGAAATCTATAGTGGCAAAAATACCGCAGCAGCAACTGCGGAAAGCCGTGAGTGCAAGGCTCCCTTCCTAACCATACTGCTTGGTGCAGAAGAGCACTTTTTTCCACCGGTAAATGCTGCCGCAGCAGTACAACATTTCAGCCCTAATGAGGACTAGCTGACTGAAGTTGAAACCTAACAAGATAGAGGTGATGCTCGTTGGTGGGGTCGCTGATCTGGGAGATGAGGTGTCCCTCGTCATTGATGGGGTTCGCCAAGTATTGGCATCTCATGTGGTAGATGGGGGTAGTCCTGGATTTGCAGTTGCACCTGGATGTCCGGGTGGCAGCTGTGGCCAGGAGTGCCTTCCGGCAGTTACACCTGGTGTGGTGGCTCTGCCCATTTGTCTCGGACTTCGACCTCACCACCATCATCCATGCATTTGCCAACTCGAAGCTGGATTATTGTAATGCCCTCTACATGGGGCTGCCCATGGTGACAGTTTGGAGACTGCAGCTGGTGCAGAATGCGGTGGCCCACCTTCTTAAAGGGACGGGTCACCAGGAGCACATTACACTTATACTCCAGGCTCTGCACTGGCTGCCTATAGTCTTCCAGGTCCAATTCAAACTGCTGGTTTTAACCTATAAAGTCCTATATGGCCTGGGCCCTAGCTACCTAAGGGATCGCTTCACTTCCTGGCACCCGGGGTGGCCCCTAAAGTTGTCAGGGGGCACTCTCCTGGAGGTTCCCCGGTATTGTCGAGTGGGGACTGACAGGCGGACATTCTTGGCGGCTGCACCATTGCTGTGGAACTCCCTCCTGGTGGATGTCCACCTCAGCCCAACTCTTGTGGCCTTCTGCTGTCAGTACAAGATGTGGCTCTTCTGCCAGGCATTTGGTAGAGGGGAAGGGTAAGAGGAGGTTTGAGGGCAGGAAGGGTTTTAATTTTTTTGGTACACATTCTACCTTGTTTTGTTGTGATTTTATATGTTGTTTTTATATATTTGTCTTTATTTTGGTTTTATGAAAATTGAAATAATAAATTATTATTTATGAAAATAATAATACTATAAATGAGCTCAAGCCTTTGGGGCTGGATGAATTACACCGTAGGGTACTAAAGGAACTCGCTGATGTACTCTCAGAATCTGTCTATCATCTTTGAGAACTCTTGGAGAATGAGTGAGGTGCTGGAAGACTGGAGATGGGTATACATTGTCCCTATCTTCAAAAAGCGGGGAAAGGAGGTTCCAAGAAACTATAGACCAGTCAACCTGACATCGATACCTGGAAAAATACTAGAACAGATTATAAAGTAGCCAATCTGTAAGCAACTAGAAAACAATGAAGTGATTATTAGAAGTCAGCATGGATTTGTCAAGAATAAGTCATGCCAGACTAATTTTACCTCCTTTTTTGACCCAGTTACTAGTTTAGTGGATCATGGGAATGCCATGGACGTAACTTATCTTGATTTCAGCAAAGCTTTTGACACCATGGACGTAATATATCTTTTTTAGCAAAGCATTTGACACAGTCCCCTACGATATCCTTGGCAAGTTAGTAAAATGTGGGCTAGATGATAAATACCATTAGGTAGATTTCCAACTGGTTAAAGAGCTGTACTCAAATAGCTCTCATGGTTACAGGACTCTTCAGCCCAGCTCCTCCTCCCTTGCCCAGGAACCAGACAGGAGGCTTGAGGTGATGCCAATAAGAAAAAAATATGTATTTAAAGACAAGGCTGGAAAATATGCTACTAACAGACCAGGTCTGGAAACCATGGTTACACACAATGAAGAAAGAAAGGAGGGGTTACAAGGGAGGAGTTTTCAGATGGTCATTTTTATCTACAAGCGAGGACGCATGAAAATACGTCATGGCAGAGCTGATGAATATGGAAATGAAAAACAATGAATATGATAATGAGAAAAGCTTACACAAAATGTTTACAGAACTTGTCATTTGAGTGACAGGTACAGAACATATTGTTTATAGAACACTGGTTTCATAAACAAGTTTATTTCAGTGATCTGTTCCTTGTTTATACCGCCTTTCTGTCTCCTCAGAAGGCTAAAGCTGGCTGTGGCATTGAGGAGAGCTGAACTAGGTAGAGATTCAGCTTGTTATCATAACAGAATTGCCTTGAATGTAGCTAATTGCTTTCAGCTTATTAAAAGCTGGCTGGCTGGCTTCTGAGTTACTGTTAGAACAGAGGTGTAATGAGTTTTGTTCTCTGTTGAGCTGAACTTAGAACGAATGAAGGGGTCTGTTATTTACCAATGGCACCTCATCATTCTGGAGGAACGGAAGATGTCGAGCGCGGTGCTGCAGGGCTCTGTCCTGGGCCCGGTACTGTTCAACATCTTTATTAATGACTTAGATGAGGAAATAGAGGGAATGCTTATTAAATCTGTAGATGACACAAAGCTGGGAGGGATAGCTAACATCTTAGAAGACAGAAATAAAATTCAAAATGATCCTGATAAGTTGGAAAACTGGGCTGAAGCGAACAAAATGAAGTTCAACAGAGATAAATGTAAAGTTCTGCATTTAGGTAAGAAAAATAAACGGTACAAATACAGAATGGGGGATACTTGGCTTGGCAGTGTTGGGATTTTATTAGTGGTCAAAAACCAAAAACCCAAAGTTTCACTGCCTACTGTGCCAGGACCTGTTAGAGCTCTGGCTAGACATCAGCAGAGTTTACACACAACAAAAGAAAATAGCTCAAATTCTCAGTAGAAACAGCTTAGAAGTAATCAACACCTTGGAGATTGTTTCTAGATTAAAATAATCTACTTTATTCAGAAATACATTGTGATAGGAAAGGCCTAACCCTAGCTCTGTCTATCTAGCTGCCATCAGCATGGTGGTCGGTCATATTGAAGGTCAGAGGAAGAAGAAAGGAATGGAGAAAGGTCAGGAAGAAGGAGGAAGTCCAGCAGGAGCTTCCTGGGCACATCCCACCTGAGAGGGGGAAGGGGGCTTAGAAGTAGAGATCAGAAAGGTTAAAGTGACACACACACACTAACTCACTATCTCTACTCCCAATGCCCCTAGTAGTCATTAGGGTTTGTTGGTGCAAAAGGTTGATGTCATCTGGAGCTGTTTCTCCAACACCCCTTCTCATTGCCTGTTGCACTGGCTCACGACTCCCACTTGCTCACATAGCATCTGGAATCGATCCCTTGGTAGTGGCTTGGTCAGTCCATCTGCCACCATTTCTTGAGTTGGACAATACTTCAACTCAATTAGCCCTTCTTCCTGTGCATCTCGAACATAGTGGTACTTTATGTCAATGTGCTTCATTCGAGACTTGGCTTTCTCCATTTGTGAGAGCTTAATGCAACTCTGGTTGTCCCCAAACATCGTGGTAGGCCTTGGCTCTTCAATTCCAAAGTCCAACAGCAGCTTGTGTATCCATGCAACTTCCCTGCATGCTTCACTAGCTGATATGTATTCTGCTTCTGTTGATGAGAGTTTAACAAGTGACTGCTTCCTCCTAGTCCAACTTATGGCTCCATCTCCATAGAGAAACAGGTGTCCACTGGTGGACTTGCGATCAGCTATGTCTTTAGCCCAATCTGCATCCATGTATCCCACCAGTCTAGGGTTGCTGCTTACTGGAATCTTCAATGCGTAGTACACGGTACCCTGCAGGTATCTTCCCAGTCTCTTGACTGCGGTCCAGTCATTCTTGATTGCGGCACTTACTTTCCTGCTTAAGATTCCCACCGCTGTGGCAATATCTGGCCTTGTCACTGTGGCTATGTACAAAAGCTTGCCAATCACTTTTCTGTACTGGTTGTTGTCTGTTAGTGGCTCATCATCTTCCTTTTGTTTCAGGAAATTGACATCCATTGGTGTACTGACCTCATTGGCATCTGTCAGTCCCAGACATTCCAAAAGATCCTTGATCTTTGCTTTCTGGTTGAGAAGATAACTTCCATCCTCTTCTCTTTCTATTTGAATGCCAAGGTAGTGTGAGATGCTTCCAAGTTCCTTTACTTCTACTTCCTTGTTTAGGTGCTCAACAATCTCATGACTGTCTTGCTCCTGTTCATAACAGATGATCAGATCATCAACATAAGTCAGGATATACATCCATTTCTTGTCTCTGAATCTTGAGTACAGGCAGGGGTCAGCTCGTCCTTGCGTGAACCCTTCCTTAAGCAGTAGTTGATTCAGTTTCTAATTCCATGCCCTAGCTGCTTGCTTCAAGCCATAAATGCTCTTCTGGAGCTTGCATACAAGTGTCTCCCTTCCAAGTTGCTTGAAGCCTGGTGGCTGCTGCATGTAGATGTCTTCCTCATGTTCTCCATTCCAGAATGCAGTTTTGACATCTAAATGGTCAACATGCATCTTTCTGGAAGCTGCTATGCTAAGTAGTGTTCTGATGGAAGTGTGCTTCATGACTGGTGAAAATGTTTCATCGTAGTCTTCTCCATATATTTGGGAGTATCCTTTGGCTACTAGTCTCACTTTGTAGAACTGCACATCCCCTTCTGCATTCTGTTTTCTTCGAGCAGGTAGTTCCATAAGTGTCCAAGTTTTGTTCTTGTGTAAAGATTCAATCTCTTTCTTTGCTGCTTTCCTCAATTTTTCAGCTTCATGGGTTGGCATCCTTTCAACATCTTTCGATGTGCTGGGTTCTTGCAGCTCTGTACTTGTGGTGAGGTAAGAGTATCTCAAGGGTGGAACTCCTTTGTTGGACCTCTGTGAGCGCCTGGGTTCTGGCTCAGTTTCTGTGACCCCTTCTAAATCTGCTTCTGGATCTGGCTCTCAGATTGGCATGTGGTGCCCGAGGGTCTGCTCACTTGGTTCCTCTGTCATCTGGATCCTTGACTCCAGGTCTGGTAATTCACCTGTGATTGGCTTTTGTCTTTCATCAAAGTACACAACATTGCAAATTTCAATATTACCAGTTTCAACATCAAGAATTCAGTATCCTTTTCTTCCTAATACATATCCACACAAAACTCCTTTCTTGCTTCTGCAATTCAACTTGTTTCTCTTTGCCTTTGGTACGTATGCATACACATCACATCCAAATATTCTGATGTGGTTTAGGCTAGGCTTGTGTCCAAACCACAGTTAAAATGGAGTCTTCTCTATGGCTTTGGTTGGCAATCTGTTCTGCAGATAGCTGGCAGTTATTACTGCTTCTCCCCAGAATTTGCTTGGCAAAACTGCATCTTGTAGCATGCATCTGGCCATCTCCAGTAGAGATCTATTTTTCCTTTCTGCAACACCATTCTGCTCAGGAGAATATGGGACTGTAGTCTCATGTTCAATTCCCTGTTCTCTCAGAAAGGCTTTCATGTCATTTGAGATGTATTCACCTCCATTGTCTGACCTTAGTCTCTGAGGCTTTCTTTCAAACTTGTTGCTGACCAATGCAACATATTCTTTAAACTTCTCAAATACTTGGCTTTTCTCTCTCAAGGTGTAAACATAGGCAAATCTTGAGAAATCATCAATAAATGAAACTATGTAAAGATTTCCTCCAATACTCCTTTCCAGAGGACCTGATACATCGCTGTGAATCAACTCTAGAGGGCGCTGAGACTCTTTCTTCTCTAGCTTGTGAAAAGTTGGCTTCACACCTTTCGCAGTAACACAGCATTCACATCTTCCTGTATTCTCTTTACACGGTTGCCCCTTAAAGTCTTTAATTAATTCCCCCTTCTCAAGCTGGCGAATTACATTAATATCTCGATGGCCTAATCTTCGGTGCCAAATCATATCACACAATCTATGGGTGCACTTGCAGCTGCTTGCTAAACTTGCATGCTCATTCACACAATCCACTTCAAATAGTCCACTGTCTCTTAGAGTTCCAGACATAATTAAGTCACCTTCTTTTGTGACATAGCAATGATCATCCATGAATTCAAACTTGCATCCTTTCTTAACTCCATACTTCACAGAGATTAAGTTATTCTTTAATGAAGGCACATACAAAGCATCTTGTATTATAACTTGCACAATCTCTCCATCAGGGAGTTTGCAAAAGATTTTAGCTGTTCCTTTGCCTTGTGAAAACACTTCCCTTCCATCTGCTAAGGAAATAGGAACTGAGTAGCCCATTTCAACTTCTGAGAATAATTCTACATCCTTGAAGAGATTTTCAGAAGCACCAGAATCAATATAAAAAACATTTTCATTGACTTCTGACATTGCATTAAAACTTTTGATTTTTTCCTTTTGCCTTCTGATTCTTTCCTTCAGAGCTGTCAGTTTTCTGCAGAGACTCTGTCTCAGCAGTGATGGGTGCTTTAGGCTTCCCCATTGTTTTGCCCTTTGGACAATTAACACGTAAATGTCTCTCACTGTCACAGATAAAGAACCTCTTCTTGTCCCCTTTCTTTGAGTTAAAAGCTGTAATCTGGTCTGTAGAAGTTTGCTTTGTATCTCTCATTGAGCCTACTGGAGAGATATTTTAAGTCAATTTGTTGCATCAGATACTTCAATTGCAATTTTTAAAGGTTTATATGAAGGAGGCAAAGAATTCAAAATGAATCCCACAATTCCATTTTCTCCAAGGTCTATTCCTGAATCTTTCAGCCTTTTTGCAAGAGATTGTATCTGGTTTACATGCTCTGTGGGATCTTCATTCTCTTTTAGCCTTTGAATGATAAAAATTGCTTCGCTTGAACTTTTATGGTTATAAAGTTCTTCTAGCTTCTTCCAGACTTCGCTGGTCAATTCCACACCCTCAAAGTGAACAAATAGTTTTGGACTTACATGCATTCCAAGGATTCCAAGGGCTTTGTTGTTCTGTTTATCCCAATGGTCTTGGTCAGTTCCTGCAGCTGTAGGCCTCTGTGTTATCAACACATTGTAAAGACTTTGACTCTTCAAGCAAGACTTCATAAGGAAATACCAATCCTTGAAATTTGCTCCTACCAGCTTTGGAATGTTGAGGCTGCTGTGGGCTGTCTCCATGTTATCTCTTTTGTTCCAAAAAACAAAACAAAACAAAAAGCTGTGCCTTTCTCTTCTGAGATTCAATTCAAGTTCCAAAAAATCTGGTAGGATTTTCAGGAGGATCCTGGGCCCATAACCCTATGTTGGGATTTTATTAGTGGTCAAAAACCAAAAAACCAAAGTTTCACTGCCTACTGTGCCAGGACCTGTTAGAGCTCTGGCTAGGCATCATCAGAGTTTACACACAACAAAAGAAAATAGCTCAAAATCTCAGTAGAAACAACTTAGAAGTAATCAACACCTTGGAGATTGTTTCTAGATTAAAATAATCTACTTTATTGAGAAATACATTGTGATAGGAAAGGCCTATCCCTAGATCTGTCTGTCTAGCTGCCACCAGCATGGTGGCCGGTCATGTTGAAGGTCAGAGGAATAAGAAAGGAATGGAGAAAGGTCAGGAAGAAGGAGGAAGTCCAGTAGGAGCTTCTTGAGCACATCCCACCTGAGAGGGGGAAGGGGGCTTAGAAGCAGAGCTCAGAAAGGTTAAAGTGACACACACGCTAACTCACTCGCTATCTCTACTCCAAGTGCCCCTAGTGGTTATTAGGGTTTGTTGGTGCAAAAGGTTGATGTCGTCTGGAGCTGTTCTCCAACAGGCAGCAGTACATGTGCAAAGGATCTGGGGACTGTAGCTGATCACAAACTGAACATGAGTCACCAGAGCAGTGTGACGTAGCCATGAAAAAGGCTAATGCAGTTTTAGGCTGCATTAACAGAAACATCATGTCCAAGTCATGAGAAGTACTAGTTCCACTCTATTCTGCGTTGGTCAGACTGAGTGCCTCGATTCTTCCATGGAATTTTAAAAAAAAATCTGCAGGAGTCTGTAGGCCTCAGGGCCCGATTCTGTGGGTCCCTGCAACCATCACTAGGCTGGAGGGGGTTGCTTCCTCCCCAACTTCCCCATTCTGCTTGGGTATAGGCAGCAGCGGTGGCAGCACAAGTACTGCTGCTACCTGTCCCTTCCTCAGTCCGGCTGGCAGCATTTCTAGCCAGACCAGCTGGGAAGAGGGAAGGCAGCATCAGTGTTCAGGCCGCTGCCAAGTAGTCTGGGCTGGGCTGGATGGGGGGCAGCTGCTGGAGGTTGCCTCCCCTGCCCCCTCAGCCTAGCAACTAATCTGGTGGTGGCAGCAGCAGCAACTTCTCCAGCTGGCTCCTTCTGGCTCCCCGGCCTGCCTGACATGAGCAGATGTACTCTCAGAACCTCTATCACCTTTGAGAATTCTTGCAGTATGAGTGAGGTGACAGAAGACTGGAGATGGGTATATGTTGCCCCTATCTTCAAAAAGGGGATGAGGGGAGGTTATTCCAATTCTCACTGCTCGCAGTTCCCAAGAATGGATATTGCGGGAGGGAGGAGCAGTTTAACCCCTATCTACCCATCACATTGGGAAGAAGGCAGGAGGTAGTTTCTCAAAGCCCTATGGGAGCTTCATTTTGTGGTGTTACAGATGTATAAATGTCAGTGGGCTGAATTCTGCCATCAGTTGCACAAGTACAACTTCCAACAAAGTGAGTCAGAATTGCTTCTTACAGGACAGAATTGTAGTAATAAATTTCAGAGGGAGTTGTGTCTATTTAAGGGAGAATAGAATTTGGCTCTGTGGATGCATTTACCTTAACTGTCCAATAACTTGACCTTTAAGCAGGGACCTGTGGTCACTGTGCAAACTGTTGTGTCATTTTTCTTGGTGATAAGATCAGACTGAGGTGAAGCTATGCAAAGGCAGACATTTAAAAATCTCTTTTCCTTCAAAGAAGCACTGGTTACTTAACACTTTTTGTAGAGACAGAAGTGGCCACTTTGCTGCTGGCCAGTGGTGTAGTGGATAAGGTGCTGGACTTGGACCTGGAAACTAGAGTTCAAATCCTGCTCTAGTCATGAGCTCAAGGAGAACCTTTTTAGACAAGCGGGATTTAAACTGCAGTTTAAACCCACGGCTCTTGGACACCTCCATGGGGGAGCTTTAGATGCTCCTCTGTGAACCAGAAGTTGCTTGGGCACCATTAGAAACAGCAGCGCTGGGTGACTCCTGGGTGTTTTGAGACGTGGCGTAGTACACACCTCAATTATTGAGGTATTACTACACCACTTCTCAAAACACCTGGGAGTCACCCTGCGCCACTGCTTCTAATGGCGTCCAGGTGACTTTGGGTTCACAGAGGAGCATCTACAGCCTCCCCCACGGAGCTGTCCAAGGGTCGCATGTTTAAACTATGGTTTAAACATATAATGTACGGTTTAAACATATAATGTATATATGCAGCCCTTGGGGGAGATTATGAGAGGGTTTGGTATGCGTTGCCACCGATATGCTGACGACACCCAGCTTTACCTCTCTTTTTCAACTGACCCAGGTCCTGCCATCTTGGTGCTGTCCCAATGTTTGGAGGCCGTGGTGAATTGGTTACGGCAGAGCAGACTGAAGCTCAATCCTGATAAGACGGAGGTGATGGTGGTGGGTAGGGTGAGGGAGGTGTTGGCTCCCCTTGTAGAGGGGGTCCGTCCTCCTGTAGCCCAGCAGGTTTGGAGTCTAGGGGACCCAGATCTGGGTCTCCCCCCTAGATCGGCAGGTGGAGGTGGAGGTGGTGGCCATGGCTGCCTTCCACCAGCTGTATCTGGTGCGGAGACTGCGTCCATATATTTCCAGACCCGACCTGGCCATCCTCATCCATGTCTTCATTACCTCCAGGCTAGAATACTGCATCACGCTCTATGTGGGGCTCCCTTGATGCTGGTTCAGAGGCTGCAGCTGGTGCAGAACATGGCAGCTTGTCTCCTGATGGGGACACATCACTCCCATGTTTCACGTGCTGCATTATAGCGTACCAAGCCAGATTCAAGGTGTTGGTTTTATCCTAAGAAGTCCTATATGGTCTTGGCCCTTCATACCTCAGGGACCGCCTCACCCTCCATGTCCCAGAGCGACCCCTTCGGTCCACCAGAGGTGCCTTCCTGGAGGTCCCCTGTGTAAAGTGGTGGGGCCACAATGGGAGAGGGCATTCTCGGTGGCTGGGATGCAACTATGGAATTCCCTCCCAGAGGAAGGCTGTCTAGCCCCGAGTCTGTGGGCCTTTTGCTGGGCTTGTTAAACCTTGGTGTTCTCTCAGGCCTTCCGAGTAGGGGAGGGATAAAAGGTTTGGGGGTGGTGGTTTTTAGATGGATTTGTACATGTTTTAAATTGTTTTATTGTTGTTTTTTCATTGTCATTTTATATATTGTAAGCCACCCCGAGATGCCATGGGCATGAGGGGGCGGCTAAAAAATGTAAATAAATAAATAAATCCCACTCGTCTGACAAGGCCCTCAGTGGGATCAGGCAAGTCACAATCTCTCAGGCTGTTTTTAGATGGGACACATCCATGTGGGTCCAATCATCCCCCATGGACCCAGGTGCCCATCTGAAGGCAGCAATGGGTGGAGGCATGCTACCGTGACCCACAAACTGTTGGTATATGCAACATCCATAAGTTAAAGTTACTGAATTAAGAATAGTAATTGACTTTAGAGCCACCAGATGGCACTGCTAAGTTTATATGTACATGGAAGGGAGATGGGGTTTTGCAGTTTAATTCCTTTATGTAGCCACTCTTCCTTCCTTCCTTCCTTCCTTCACTCTATCACTGTGTGTGTGTCTCAGTCTCCATTTTGTCTTCATACTAGTTAGATGTAACTAAAGGATCTGTGCCTGAAAAGCTTAAGTAAAGTTCTTGTTTAAACCTTCAGCTGCATTTGTCTTTACTGATTGTGAACCAGATATTACTCTGCAACAGATTATGGGCCCAGACCTCTTAAGAACAGCCCAGAATAACCCTAAAGACTGAAAGAGAGCTGAAAGGAAATGAGGCCCAATTTACTCTGCATCACAAACCGCCCACTCATGCCCCCGCATGGAGAAACTGGGTGTTTTGTCAGAGTGCACATCACACACACCCATCCCCTGACATGTGAACACCACCACCCCCACTCACCAGAAGTGCACTGGCACTCCACCCAGTGTACATGGTGGGAGGTGGGTCTATCTAAAAATGGCCTCAGCCCCAGTTTCCTATCTGTAAAATGGGAATGTGTGTGTTGGTCCCTGTGTTCCCCTTACCCATGTCCATCTTAGATTGTAAGACTACAGGGCAGGGAGCTGTCTTCGAAAGTCTGTGACCGTACAGATTTTGGTGGGTACACCTAGTAGCGTACCTAGTTGTAGTACACCAAATGTGTCGTCCTAGTAGCACTATAGAAATGAGTACTAACAGTAGTAAGCAGCGCTCCTTTAACACTTTCATTGGTGTCTGCAGCACAATGGATTTCCCTCTTCTCCATGAGTGTTCCTCACTGAAGCAAGACTGTTCCTGTCTCTCCTTAGACAGCCTTTCCCAGCAGGCTCCAGGGAGATGGCAACCTATTTCCTACCCCCCCAGGGAGCTGCTGCAATGAACACACAGCCTATCCCTGCTTCTGAACTTCTCTGTTTATACTGCTTTGGGTATGTTGGGGAGGGTGGGGGGGCTGCTTGTGTGTGTGTTTGGAAGGATACTTCTGTAAGATGGAGTGCTGGGGTATGCATGAGAAAGGGGCTGCCTCTGAGTTTTTTAAGTATAAGGAGCTGGAGGGATCTGTGGGCATTTTATATTATGTCTCTGGGGCTGGAGAGAGGAGGTAGTTTATTTTGTGTTTAAGGGGCTGGGGATAGGAAAGCGGGGGGTCAGAATGTTTTTCATTAAACACAGGACAGTCCTGCCTAAATTGGGACTGTTAGGTATTTAGGCATGTGCTGAGGTGCTGTTGACTTCAATGGGATAAATGGCCACTCAAAATTAAACATTCTGAGTGTTTGAATTTTTGCAAATTATTTTATTTTTTTTAGACGGAACATTTTTGGGTCACCTCTCAGGTTGAGGTTCCTTCTACTTTTTTCTTTCTTTCCGAGTAGGGTGGCCAGCTATGCAAGTTTTAGAGGACACTTATGAGAAATACAGGTTGCAGGGTTGCACTGGAGCCAATGCAGCCCTGAAAGCTTTATTTCTCATAAATGTCCTCAGTGGGAATGTACCAATATGGGATTCCTTTTATACAATTTTTGAATAAGTTATATGTATGTATTGTGATTATTTTGTAACATTTTTGTATATGGCAATAGCCGAACAAATAAATTCTTATACATCCATCCATACATAAATGTCCTCTAAAAGTTGCATAGCTGACCAGCCTATTTCAGAGGTGAAAGAAGGAAAGAATTCCTTCATCCACTATTACTTTTAAAACCAGAAAATTTCAACCAGGACAGATTTGCCCACCAAACGTTGCTTTGATTGTAGTCAGCTTAGTAAACTATTTTTCACTAAAAGAATGCCTTTTCTTTTGCCCACCTCAAATTGCAAGGGCAGCTGAGGCCATTAGATGTCTGTCTGTCTGTCATCTAATTATCAGGCACACAATTAAGAGCATAGGCAAACCAGTGGGTAGAAGGAACAAGATAATGGTTTGGCTTTTATTTGTCCAGTTGGGTGAACACCTTTCCTGGGGAATTTTGTGTGATGTAGGATGTGAAATGCAGGACAGAAGATCATCCTAATCCAGTGGCACGGCCAAGAGCTAGTCACATGCAGTGTACACTCTAGGCTCTCACACTGCACATTGGCTGCTGTTGTCTCTTGTGAACCACACAGATCACACATGGTGAGGCTTTACGGGACAATCCCCATTTCTCAGCTGCTCCGCAGGGTTGATGAGCAAGCTGTGGGTACAGATGTGAAGCAGGTGGGGATGGGTGGGGGGAAAGAGAGGGGGAAATGCTGTGCATGCATAGAAGGGTGGGAGTAAGTACAAGTACTTTTCCAGCAGCGGGCCAGAAACTTTAATTCTCCAGCGCGGCAAGTCCAATTGAAATGAAGAAGGCAGTGGTGGAGCCTTTGTAGGACACTTTCCTCCAAGAGTGGGGCAATGGGACAACTGGCTTGTTGAATGAATGAATGAATATTTATTAACAGCAGTAGTCAAATAACCATAGTAAAAATCCCCCAAACAATTCTATACAAAAAAAGAAAAAACATTCAAATTCAGTAGAATCATAAATGCATTTTTGTTCCCACACATGGAATCAAATAACATTCAAGCATCTTGACCTCATACTCATTAGATCGTGTACTGGGTCCCTGTTGTCATTTGTGAGCTACACATGCGTAGCGTGCAAGAGCATTGAACACTCTAATAGGCCCTTTTCACACAGACACTCTAACACTGATAAAATGGGTGTTACATTTTATTATACGTGTTGCAGGGCACCCATAGAGCACACCTGCAGCCCTGCAATATGTATAACAAAATGTGTGAAAAGGACCTATAGAATTGTTCTGTAAGATCCAGATCATTTTTTCCAAAATGATTAAAAGAACCAGATTTCCCAATTAATGGCAGCAAATATCTTTCCCTCAATTTTAAGGCTTAGGAACAATTCCATAAAAAAAAATGGCTATGATCTTCCACCTCTCCCAAAGGGCAAGGACATAACCTCTGATGGAATGGAATCTTTTCCCAGGCTCCCCTTTGAGCTTGCATTCCAATTTGATTGAATCTTAATTTAGTGAGAACCCCTCTCTGTGATAAGTAGTCAGTTTTGACTAGATATGGGGGACAGTAACTGGCGTGTTTGTGGGAATGCTCTGCATTGGGTGGTTGGGTGCAGTTGGTGGTTTGGGTGCATTGGGTGCAATTGGTGGTTGGGTGCAGTTGTTGCACCCAATGCATTGGGTGCGTTGGGTGGTTCTGTGGAATGGTGGAGCAGAAGGAAAATGGCAGACCCAGATGTGGGCAAGAGATGGGGTGGGGATGATTGGAAATAGATGAAGGGCATGGAAATATCTGACTTAGAACAGAGTTGTAGGGAAGGTACAAAAGAAGACCAGGGTATCTAGCGGAGAGGGGATTTGGAGAGAAAGAAGGGTATTAGGTCCAGAGGAAGAGAAGGGGAGGAATAACAAAGGGAAAGAGAAATGGGAGAAACACAAATGCAGCAGCAAATAATAAAAAGAGAAAACTGGGGGGGGGGCTGCCAGAGATAAATGAAGTAAAAAAAGATGGTCCCTCTTAATATATATGAAAAATTTGATTAATAAATAAATATAAATATAAAATCTTGATAAATGGAAGTCAAGAGAAGACAGTTCTATTGTTTATTGACATTAGAAGATTCCAGCTGCACGTGTATCAATCACAATAACCTGCTCTTGGTACTTCTTTCTTTCATCTTGGGCTAATGGGATGAGGCCCCACATGGATCTGTCTCTTGAGCATCATGCAACAGCCTTAAGCCAGGGTTGTCGTATACTGTCGCACAGCCATTGTTTCAAAGCCCTGACATGCTTCCCCAGCCAGCTCATGACTCTGAGGTAGTTGTCCTGCCACATGACTGCTTGGGCCCATCCAGGCTCCTGGGTATCTGGGGAAACACTCTGCAGGCTTCAGATGTTCTTGTTGGCCAACCCTTCTTTGGCCGTGGCATGCCCCTCCAGCCACATATCGGTGACTGCTGTGTACTTATCCAGAAACTCTTCCAGGACTTCAACATGGTCCTCTAGCTGCTTGACCTGGACCTCTGTGTACTCATCCAGAAAATTGTCTGTGGTGCTGTCATATGTCTCCAGCTCCTTGGGTAGGATCGGAATATTCTCATCTAGCCACTTGTACAGGAACCTGTTACTCTCATCCAGCCACATGGCTATGTTCCTGATGTGACTGTACTGCCGGCACTCCTCATCGATGGTGTCATGCTTACTCGACCTGTGATTGAGAGCATTTGCTTGCTCATCAGACCACTCCTGGAGGCCCCAACCATATTTGTTGAGCCATGTGTAGAGGTATCCGGCATGCTTCTCCAGGCAGTTGATTAGATCCTTGACATGCTCGCCTACCCACTTCTCTGGGATCTCAATGTTCTCTTCTCCCCAGTTGCTGAGGCCCCTAAGGTGCTTGTCCACCCTCCAGCTTAAGCTCCAAATATGAGTTTGCAGACACGTATTTATGATCTTGATGTGCTCCTCCAGCCTCTCCCCCACTGTCTGGAGAACACAGTCCATGTTAAAGGAGAGTGAGGGTTGCAAACGTTCAGCCATTTCACAAAAGCAAACCACCCTGAAATGCACCTGTTTAGACCAGCAGTGCCAGGGCCCCACGGAGTCTGCATTTTCCCTATAGGAAGTAACGGGTGAAATGCAGACTCCATGGAGCCCTGTGGGCTGTGATTAGTCCTGGATTCTCTTAATCCACATATGACAGCTAGACTTCTCTCTCTGTGATACTTTTTCATTAACATAGCTGAAGCTGGAACTCTTTCAATAGGCATCAGTGTTCCACCCAGCTGAGCTGAGAGGAGCCATCTCCCTGGGTAAGAGGAGTCAAGCCTGTGTTAAGACAAAGCCCATATCCTGCCGGCTTCGCAGCTCCCTTCCATCTCCAAACTCCACATGCATCACTTCCCATTCCACTGAATTCAAAACCTGACAGCTAGCTACTAACCTAAGCTCAGACCTTCCTTCCTGAGTGATGCTGCTCCTCATGTCACCCTCCGTTCCCATGCTGCCTCCTCTTCGGATGACAGCTACAACAGACTCATTTACACTTTCACTTCATTATCTGTGACTGTCTCCCTGATTAGCTGCCTGGATTTGATCATTTGCCCCAACCCGTTTAGGCAAAACAGGCTTAAATCCGTGTCTTCCTATAGTTCTCTGCTGGGGGAGGCAGGGACCGGATAAAGGCTCTGGAGTTTCTATAGTATTTTTTTTTTCCTTCTTGGCATGGCCCTGAGAAGGCCATGCTGGATGCCGTGGGTCACCGGTTTGGACTCCAGAGCCTAGGAAAAAAGGTAAGTAAAGCAACTACCCTCCTTTCTCTCCCCCTGTGCACCTTCTCTATCCCCAGCTCTGCCTCCCCCAGACTCCTGCCCAGCACCCACCTCCCCCGGATCCCTGCCTGCTTGGCCCATCACCTGCCCCAGTCTATCCTCAGGAGGGTGGGGTGGGCAGGGGTCCGTGGAAAGCAGAGCTGGGGGCAGGATGGATTTGGCAGGCAGCAGCTCCTTCGAGCAGCACCAGCACTGCTCCAAGGATCTTAGATCCTTGCTGGGTAGGTTCGAATTGATTCTTGTCAATATGAATCGTCCAAATTCATACAATTCGTATTAATCCAAATCCAAACTTCCCACCCCTACTGCTTTCTGCTGCTGACCTCTAGATTTCTAAATCACCCCACTTCAGCTTATTGCTTTTTAAAGAACAGGCTTATTTCCCTGAATCTCTACATCTCCCTGGCAAAGGGATGAAAATTAAGTTAACAGTATGGGCTCAGCAGCCAGAGAAATGCTGGTGCACCCAAAAGCTCACGCTCCATTAGGAGCTCTGCAAAGGTACTTGATTTGTGTAGCAAGGCTCCAGAGACACTTGGAGCTACAAGAGCATTGGAAACCCTTCTGCATCCATCACCATTACCATCTCCTCTACCTACATCCTCTACGCTCCTCCTTTGAACTTCCCGTCACAACGGATTTACCATTCCCACATCTATTCATTTTCTCACGAGGCTGCTAATTGCACCTTGCTCCTTCATCTTTCTTCTGCCAGCTCCTTCCCCTTCTAAACTACCAGCATCCCTTTTCTTACTCCAGTGGTACTACTGTCTGCCTTGATTTCCATGCCATCTCATCTCTTCTAATTCTTGCACCTGTAATTCCTTGATTCTGCCCCATGAAAAACTCCCATCTGATGCAAGAGACACCAGAGATTATTGATATTACTGGAACATTGTAAAATTAATTTGCATTGCTTAATGCACTGTACCTTGGAAGAGCAGTAGTAGCAGGAAGAACTATCATCACAGGTATCTTTCCAGAAACTCCAGTTTCTTCCTGGTTGCAGGACACAAAAGCACTCATTATCTATCACCTATTGCCTCTTTTCATGCTGCTTCCGGGTTTTCAAGTCCCTGGGATGGGAGGGATTCTAGATGAAGAAGTTAGTCATGTGGGGAGGCATCTGTATGTGACATCCAAGTTCTGTAGCTGGCCTCTCAAATTGGTATACATTAATCACAATCAACAATTTTAGACAGGCATTATGGTAAATTTCCAATTTGCTTCTGAGTTTTAAAATGAGTCCATCCCATTTTTCACCTGCACTTTAGCCTGCCCATGGGAGGGTGAATGAACCCTTGTGGGCACAATTGCTGGGATACAGACATCTGTTTCTTCCAGTCTGCAGCTCATGTAACTAGGTTTCTTGACCATCATTTGCAAAGTAGTAGGCACCAAGGGATGCCAGCACTTCCTGTTAAACTGGACAGGTGGGAAGATATCCTCTTAACAACAGTGTCTACATTTAAGTTGCTGTTTGATCAAGCTTGTTGTTTATCTCCTCAAACTACCTTCTTCCAAACTGCGAATGATTGCTAAATAGCCCAATGCAGACAACAGCACTGTTTTGGGTGAGGAAGGAGAGAGATGATAACATGCTCATTTGGAAGCCTTCAAGGCAAAACACTCCTGCTGAGAGGCCGTGTTTATTTAATCTAGAACACTGCCTGCCTAGTGCATTGAGGTCTCCATTCTGACTGGCTTCTGAAGGCTGCTACACTATTTTAAATACAATGGTAGAAGGCTAGAGATAAATTGGTGTAGTCTGAAACTGATGTCTTCAATGAAACCCCCCCTTTGCTTTTGTAACCGAGTCTGTGAAAGTGAGCATTCTTGTTTCATGCTACCGGTTGAGAAATTCTGAATGTATAAGAGGACAGGGGACTCCATACTGGTAGCTATTGCAGAAGTGACTACTTGGGCTCCATGTTTATGCTACTTAAAGTATGGAAGTCCTGGGAATCGGTGACACTGGCTACAGTCAGTTCTACCACGTGCTCAGCTTCTCTTTTCCCACTGGAGGAGAGGGAACAGAAGGAGCAGGACCCATGGCGCTGCCCTGGATCAGCAGCCATATTGGGTGGGGGAAAGTGAGACAGCTAGACTCCACGTGACTATTATGGCCATCCACCTCTGCTTTGACTGATATGGGTACCATCTGGGGCTGTCAGGTCCACAGCATCAAACTCTATTTGGGCACTCCTGCCTCCACAGTGTGGCTAAGGAGGAAGGGGGCTGGTGGGCAGGGATGAGGGGTGGTGGCCACTTGTTATGGGTAGAGGGGCTGGGCAGGGACAAAGTTGTTGTTGGTGGAGGGGTCCCAAGCAACATCTAGCAGGTGAAAGACAGCCCCCTCCCTAGAAAATCCCGGTGTCAGGGGTAAAGGCAGCCGTGACTCCAGGGGCTCTCTGTTGGAATGCATGAAGTGAGGAAGACCCACATCATCCTGTCCCTTTCCCAAGCAGGAGATGCGCTCAGCTCTGATTCCACGTTTTGGAAATACCAGCATCTCTATATGCGTCACACAAGACAGTGGACCCGCTCTTAAAATACAGGACGTCCTATATAAAACAGGACAGTCAGCAACCCTAGCACGGTGCACCACATAGGGCCTCATGCCAAAAGACTGGCAAGATGGGGGTGATTTTTGGTTTGGAGTTTCAAATGACATTTATAGAAGTTAGGTGCCTAAATTGCACTGAACTCTAATTCTAGATGTGCACGCTCTTTTGAAGTACGTGGTGATGACACACGTGTTTACCCATAATGTCTGGTAACTAGCACGAGTTTCAGTAAGGGCGTGATAAAAATGTGTAGAGGGAATAAATAGTCATTTGGGTCTTTGAAGACTTGGCAATGTCACTATTCTAATGTGCACCAGGGAGAAGTGGCTGCAGTTCCAGGCGTACGTTTTTTGCCCTTTGGAATCTTGGGTAGGAGGGGGTGATGAGTTAACGCAGTAATGGCTGCTGAATTTCTGTGTTCCCAATAAAGAAACTATAACGCTGTGTGACGATATCTGTGGGCTTGTGCTACTACAGGCACTCACCAGGACTGGGCAGAGCCAAATGCACCATCAAGAGGAGCAACCACATGAAGAATGGAAATCACTGTAAAGAGACAGAATTAAACTTACTACTGGGTAAGTGTAAAAATGAGGTGGGAGGGAAGGAGGAGGATCACACAGGGCAGTCCCCTCTTGAATTTTATCTCCTGGTGGCATTTTTACACACACCTTAAAGTTCTGGATTTTTCAATCTTCTGGGTTTACAAGTCCACAAGTTACAGATGCATTCTTCACACACACACTGCCCTAAGGCAGTTCTTGGATGATTCTTCACACACACACTGCCCTGAGGCAGCCTATAGTGGTAGACGTGAGGGGTTGCCATGGAAACTGAGTGACCACAGCTGCCTGGAGCAAAGCAGTTTACCAGGAGAACGTTTTACACACAAACGTTCTGGGAGAAGTTCTACGCAAAAGTCCAAAGATCCAGATGTTTAAGATCTGGGTGAGTGATTTAGACACGCAGAACATTCAGGATGTAACAGCAAACATCCAGGAGAAATGTGTGTGTAAAAACACCCAGTGACAGATCTCTACTCCACTGATTCCTTTGCTCAGTTGATTAGGGGGATTTAAAGATGGCTTCCAACCTGCTCAGTTCTGTGGAAAAGGGCTCCCTGACTGATGAGGGGAGAGGCATTGCTACATCATGACACAGCCACCAGACGTGGAGAACCTCAGGCCCTGGTCCTGCAGGGCCCACAGCTAGTTTTTATGTGGACCCATTCCACTTCCTAGATCTGACCCTTGGATCCAGTTCCTACCTCCAGCCACTGAAAAACTGAGCTCCGGAGAAGGGAACTGAGACAAGGGTATGTCCAGAAGGATAAGGGGCAGATCAGTGGCACAGATCCATAATATGGGCACTCCTTTCCTTGAGTTCCACCCCTCCTCTCAACTTTTATATGGCACTATTTTATATGGCTTGTACTAACTTTCAAAGTAGCCTCTGGGTGGAAAACGTTTCCCCACGTCTGAGCTAGACTGTTCCACCAAGGTCAGATGGGCAAGGAGCAGTAGCACAACCATTCCAGAGAGTTTAGGGTTCCACATTGCAGTAGTAGAGCAGAATCCCAACCCCATAACCTACCATAGAGCAGAACACAGCAGCAAGGTGAGCTCCAGCCAAAGCATGAGAGCATCTTCCAGAAGCGATGTAAGACCTTTTCATTTGGTCAGACATTTGGTGGGAGGGGATAGGCTTAAGGGGGCAGGGAGGAGAGGGTTTATGGGGATGCTACATTTATACTGACATTTATCTTACATTTTCTCTGTTTTTATTCCTATTAGGACAGTCCTCCACTATTAAAGTCAATGGGAGTTTATGCCCTAGATCTATTTGATAAGTGAATGGTAACATGCCCTGAGCCCTAGGGATAGAGCAGGCTATAAAATCTAAATAAACAAATGGGAGAGAAGTGGAAAATTAGGAGAGGAAAAGGCAACCACAGTCAAGGTGTCAGAATCAGGTACTTTGGGGGGGGGGGGGCATTGAAGTTAAGAGGCAAAGCAATTTTAGACATAACAAAGATCAGGTGTGTCAACCCCCCTAAGCATGTGTTTGGCACCATAGCAATCCCAATACCAATTTGGCCACCTGTTGAACACGCGATGTGAACACCATTTGCGTGTTCTGGCTGAATACATGGCCAATGTTGTGTCTAATGATATTGCATGGCGTGTTAGCAGCTACAATACTAGGAACGAGATGGCATGGCTTTTGTGCTGAGATCGGGTGGTGAGCAAAACACCGATTTGCCCCAAGATGGGCAGTGTGTCCTAAGCAGCGCCACATGGTGAGCAGGGGGCCAAACCAGTGTTCGTATCAAGGTCAAAACACACATTCAGACACCTGATGACGTTATGTCTAAAGAAACTCTCTGTTTGTGGTATTGTTACTCCCCTGCCTCGATGCAAAATTGGAGAAGTATTAAAGGAGTTTGCTTTTTAACTCCTGATGCTAATGAACACATGTTTATGTTGAACATCAGGAAATCAGAAATGTGCCCCTTCCCTATTTAGCAATATGGGAAGGAGAGGGTTGTCATGATCTCTGTTTGTGATCCTGCTCCCCACCCTGCATTAGAATCCCAAGGCTGAAGACCTCTCTTCTAAAAATACTCCCTTACCTGTTTATTATCTATCAGCAAGTTCAGTTTGAGACTGTAGTCTATATGCTTCTCTTAAATCTCTGTGGGTCACTGTAGCAGTAGGTTATGAGTGCTTAGCTCCTGCTGCTTCTGCGATGTCACAGTCATTCTCATCTCCATGGCAGCCAGTGATGTCGAGGGTTCCTGGTCACTTATGAAAAATACACATTGCACGGGTACATTGGTGCCTGTCAGTGCAGCCCTGCCACATGTGTGTTCCATAAGTGGCTGGGGAAAATGTGCATATCTGGGAACCCTAGTGATGTCACAGAAGTTGATGCCTCCAGGCAGGGTTTAATTTATTAAAATCAAAGGTGGGTGGGTGGAAGGGGATGGAGCCCCAGGAAATGTTCCCAATAGGAGTATGCACGCAGATGAGGAAAAGGCTGCTATTGGCCATTTCAGGGTTGGAAATGAAAGCCCTGGATGGTTTATTTGGTTTTCCTTAAGGACTTTCCTGCCGTGTCACCTGTTCTGGTCATCCTATCTATTTAATTAAATAATCAAAAAAACCTCTGGTTTATAATGCTAGTTGAGGCTCTTGCAAGTTTACTCATGCTCTAAAAAGTCTTGGAAATTGCAAGTAAGGCTCCTGCCTTAACTCACGAGCCATGTAAGTCGTAAAGTCGCTGAACAGTGTCTCACATTGTGCTTGATTCCAGCTTAGGCTCCATGCCTCCACACTTTGCATTGGTCTTTCAGGTCCAATCCTCATTCTCTGCAGGTTGCGGGCAACACGGAACCTGCAAAATGGAAGGAGTAAAGACAGAGCAACAGACCTAGCTAAAACCTCTTAGCAAAAAAGCTGAAGTTCTGGATAAAAAGTGAGATATAGTGCCAGCACTGGTGAATTATCAGAAGTGAAAACCAAGTAGCTGTGGGAGTAGATTTATACACAGCTGCAAACTTAAAAAGGAACAGACACCTGCAAAGCTTAGACACCCTGAGGTTAGTCTAAACTGTTAGTGTTTCTTAATCAACAGATCTGGCTTATTGTTATGTATGCATTGGTCTTTCAGTCCCAATCCTTGTTCTCTGCAGCTTGGGGGCAACACTGAACCTGCAAAATGTAAGGAGTAAAGACACAGGAACAGACCTAGCTAAAACCTCTCCTTAAAAAAGGACAAGCTCTAGATAACAAGTCAGATATCTTTTTGGTAATTCACCAGTTCTGGCACTATATCTCACTTGTTATCCAGAACTTGTGCTTTTTTAGGAAGAGGTTTTAGCTAGGTCTGTTGCTGTGTCTTTACAGGATCAGTGTTCAGGGCAACAAAAATGATCAAGGGCATGGAAGGGCTTCCTGTATGAGGAGAGACTTGGTAGGTTGGGACTCTTCAGCTTGGAGAAGAGATGACTGAGAGGAGATGATATGGAGGTCTATAAAATCATGAGTGGGGTGGAACTAATAAACAAGGAACAGTTACTTACCCTCTCAGCTAGTACTAGAACTAGGGGACACTCCATGAAACTCATGGGTGGCAAGTTTAAAACACACAAAAGAAAATATTTTTTCACTTGACATATAATTGGGTTGTGGAATCTACTGTCAGAGGCTGTGGTAAGGGCAACTACTATAGTTGAGTTTAAAAGAAGTTTGGACAACTGTCTGGAAGATAGGTCCATTAGCGGCTATTAGCCAGACAGGATCAAGGAACATGACGGGAGCTGGGGGAAAACAACAAGGAATGGATTCCCCATTGTGACCTGTTGGGTGCTTCTCCCAAGCCACGGTGATTGGCCATTGTCAGAGACAGGATGCTGGGCTAGATGGACCATTGGTCTGACCTAGTATGATACTTCTTATGTTCTTAGGTTGCCTCCAATCTGCAGAGGAAGAGAATTGGGACTGAAAGACCAATGCAAAGTGTGCCTAAGTTGTAAGTGAGCCTAAGTTGTAAGTGAGCACAATATGTGAGACAGTTCAACGTCTTTACTGCTTACATGGCTTGCAAGTTAAGATAGGAGCCTTAACTTGGAATTTACATGCTTTTTAGTGGACAATTGAATTTGCAAGAACCTTAATTATTATTCTAAACCGGAGGTTTTGTTGTTGTTGAATTTCCTCGTTCTTAAAGAAGAATTGGATTATGGAAAAAATTTGCAATACACAAAATTCCTGCTGGCACATTAGGAATGTTGAGCACCATAACAGTAAAACCTGTCATTTTCAAAGTCTCACCATTCATAACTTGGTTCAAATGATATCTTTTATTGAACCAACTGTTGGTGAAGTAAGCAAGCTTTCAAACCACACAGAGCCCTTCCTCAGGCATGTAGTGTACCCAGTACAAATATATAAACTGAGCAAATGTAGCTCAGTTTATATTTACATTTACAGTTTATATCTACATTTGCTCAGTTTATATACTTCTGACTCGCTACTCAATATGCCTGAGGAAGGGCCCTGTATGGCCTGAAAAGCTTGCTTATTTCCACTAATAACTGTTGGTCCAATAAAAGATCTCATTCAAACCACTTTGTCTCTATGTTGTTTGGGACCAACACGGTGACCACACTATCTCTGACATTCGTACCTTCTAATTTATAAATGTTGTTCTGATTATTTCTATATCTGTGGGGTAGAGAGTGTGGGAGGGGAGGCAACCCCAAGCACCCCCACCCCTCAACCCAGCCCCGGGGGGTGGGAGGAGGAAGGAGGAGGGCCAGAAGAGGGGGCTCAAAATCAGGCCCAAAGGCTTGGAGACTCCCTTGGAATGTTTTTTAAAATTCTAAGGGAGATCAGGGCCCTGACCTGGCTCCTCTGGTCTGGAGGTCAGTAAGAGGCAGGCTTAGGCTGCTAGGCAGGAGGGGACATCAGGAACATTCTGGTAGTTCCCTTCTCTCTTCCAGGAGTCATGGGGCACAGGAGGAGAGGGGGCAGCCATGGGCAGAGGTAGAGGCACAGAGGGGGAGAGGGGGACATGGGAGGGAAGAGGGTGCAACCCCCTCTGTCCACACACACGCATCCCCCCAACCCGTATCTCTACGCCCCCCCCCCCCCCCCATACCTTCCCTTTAATGCAGGATGCTTATTAAAAATACATGGTGCAGGGCTGCATTGGTTCATAAGTGTTCTGGATTAAAGGGTAGGTATGGCAACCCTACCCCACACACCCCAGATGGAGCACCTCCACTCCTCCACACATACTTCTCCCCCCCACTCTCCCCCTCCCCCAGGGACACACACACACTCACTCACTCACTCACTCTCTCTCTCTCTCCCCCCCAGACATGGACAGACATCCCATACAGACAGGGACACACTCTCACCTACTAACTCCCTCACCAACCCACCCACAGAGGAAAGGACACACACACACGGACAAACACAGGGAGACACACCACGCACACGGATACACAGAGACAGACAGACACACAGGGACACAGAGATAGACATCTGTACATACACACACAGCAACAGAGAGAGAGACACAAGGGCACAGAGACACAAAAGAACACATGCAGATATAGACACACAGGAACACACACTGATACAGAGACACACACAAGTATACAAATGTGTAGAGACACGGGCACAGACGCAGAAGAACAAATACAGAGATAGACACAGGGGGAACAAATACAGAGAGAGATGCAGAAACACACAAAATGCACTCACACAGGGACACACAGACAAACAGGGATACGGGCACACACACACAGATGGGTGCACAAACATGCAGAGAGACACAGCAGCACACATACTCACAGAGACAGGCACACGCACACACTCAGATGGGCACACACGCAGAGAGACACACAGATGGGGCACACATGCAGAGACACATAGCAGCGTGCACACAGAGATGGGCACATACATGCAGCACACACACAGAGATGGGCACACACACGCAGAAACACAGATGGGCGCACACACGCAGAGACGCACACACAGAGAGACACACACAGCAGCTGAAACCCAGTTGAAAACCCAGATTAAATAGAGAAAGAAGCAAACCAAGCACCGCAAAAACCACATAGCAAGACAAAGCTGGCACCCCCACCAAACCCCCCCACCTCTCACCAAAACCATAAGAATGCAGAGTGCACAGGGGCAAACCAACCACCCCGGGGCAATCTGAGAGAGGAGGGGGAAAGGTGAGATTTCATTTGCCCAGGTGGCCCTTAACTCAGATGCTGCTGTGTCTGGGTCTTCTGTACGGGCTGGTAGAGCAGGATGGGGGAGCAGATCTGGTAGGTGTCTCCTTCGCTTAGGTGGTGGTTCCGTCCTCTCCTCCAGGAGCCATAATGGAGGGCAGAAGTCAGGGGCAGACATGGGAAGAGCTGGGGGGCAGAAGTGAGGAGATGGAGCAACCTCCCCTCTTTCTTACAGCCTTTCAAATTGTTTCCAAATTAATCTTTAAAATATTTTTTAAAAGCAAAAAAAAAATAATGCATGAAACATTTCCTGTCTCCCTGAAGGTTAATTTCTATCTTATCTATCTATCTATCTGTCTGTCTAATCTTGACAAAAAATTGCCAAAAATAAAGGAGGAAAATATTAATGAAAATTTCCAACAAAAATAATCAGAAGTGCAAATATTTTCAGCAAAAAAGCTGGGTTTAGAAACCACCCATTTCATCCAAATTATTTTCATTCCACTTTAGTCCTGTCCTGTCATTTATACAGTGCAATCACTTGATAAGCTACTGATGTGAAGCTGTTGCTGGAGAGGAATGCAGCTGTCATTAAAGCACTTGGTATCGCAACATAATAGCTGAGAAGGTGAAGAGAAGAATACTTTATACAGTTTAATATTAATTACCCAGCAGATGGGCGTTCACATCTGGCCTGCAGAGGAAATGGCCCACTGTTGAAGCTTAGGACCGTGATTCAAACTCTATCAGGTTGTGAAATGTCCACTTCTGAATCCAAGCATGATTTTTTGCAGCTTGAGTCCATTTCTAAAACAACAAACTTTAAGGGGGGTGGAATACCATTTTAAGTACTCTAGGATTCTTACAGTGGAAAGGCACTAATTACTTGATTCAAAACAGATTTTCCTGTGCCCCCGTCCCCCCATAGAGTTTGAGCAACCTCAAATAGTGCATTAAGTGACATGATGAACATTTGTCATGTGTTCTCATCCTCTCTCCAGGTAGAGATTGCATTATCTCTGCAGAGAGATCTTTCTTGTCATCAGGTTTTGATTCTGGGTACTGCACTTGATACAGTGCTAGGTCCTCTGATATTTGAAGCAAAGCGGTATTTTTCAATCAACAGTGCATAGCTGAACGTTATCCTCTTTGCTCTAATAATACTGCATCTCCTAATCCCAGTCAGGTTTCTTTGATACAGGACCAATGTGATTATTATATTACTCGGTGTAGCTTGACGTCGTGCTGACATTTAATTTTGATTGCACCTTTTTATTATCACTTTCCTCCTATATTAAATTTCAAAAGGGGATCCTGACAAAAGCTGCTGGGATTTCCTTGCATATGGTCAAAGTGAGCTGAGTTGCTCGCTCAGGAAATGCTATGTCCCTGTTACCACTGCCTTTGTGTGAGACCTATCAGAAGTATCTCTCATGTTGTAGGTAAAACCGCCTGTTGAAATGAAAGATACCCTCCCTGCCCGCCATTTACAGGAAGGGTACCATTTTTGCTTCCCCTTTAACTGAGACCCTTCTACTTTGCTGCATGTAACTCTAAAAGCTACAGGACAGCCTGTCCCAAATAAAAGAGTTTCAATAACCAGTTCTAGAAAGAGTTTTCTGCCTATTTGCATTTTTATTGCACGTCTTTTCTATACGACAGTTTGAATCGGTCTTATGTTAAACTGGATTTTGGCTATCTCGATTTCAGCGAAGAGTCTGACAAAGTTTCAGAATCATACGAGATCCTCGTTGACAAGTTTGTACAATGTGGACTGGAAGACAAGACACTACAACAAGGTGGATCCATAACTGGTGAACCATACTCAAAGTGTAATCATCAACCTGGAGGGAGGTATTGAGTAGGGTCTCTGTCCTTCCTTGGTCTGGTGGTGTTTAACATTTTTATTAATGACGTCTATGAAGGGGAAGAGGTAATATGTATCAAGTATGGAGACGATACAAAAATGGGAGGGCTATTTAACACCTTGCAAGACAGAATTGGAATTTTAAAAAACCTTGCTAGGCTGGTAATCTGGGCTGAAATTCACAAAACAAAATTCAACCATGATAAATGTAAAGTTCTGTATTTGGGAAAGAAAACCCCAAATGCACAAGCATAAGGTGTGGGATACCTGGTTTGGAAGCAGCACCTATGAAAAGTATCTAGGGATTGTGGTTGATTGCAAGCTGAACATGGGTCAGCAATGTGATGTGACTGCAAAAAGGGCTCGTGTGATTTTAGGCTGAATCAACAAGAAGCATTGTCCCCAAGTCGGCAGAAGTAATAATTCCACTAAATTCAGCACTTGTCATACCTTGCATGTGTCCAGTTCTGGGTGCCTTTCAAACGGGCCGGGGTGGGTGGGTGGGATGGGTGTGCACCAGCAGCAGGTGGAGGCAGGTGTGTGCCTGTTCACATGGGCGTACACCCATCTCCATGCATGGAGCAACCAGTATTGATGCCAGTTGCTCCCTGCATAGGTGATGGGCGGAGTGTGGTAAGCTTGCATGTACCCCCTACCCACTGCCAGTGGCGACCTGCAGCATTCCTATGGACGTCCCCCTCCCCTCATGTGTGTGTGTGGGGGAGCCTGTTTGAAAAGGGCCTATGAAGGACACTGACAAAGTGGAGCGGGTTCAGAGAAGGGCGACAATGATGATAAAGGGTTTGGAAAACAAGTCTTTTGAAGAAAGGTTGAAGGAAATGGATATGTTTAACCTAGTGAAGAAAAGACTAAGTTGGAGACATGATAGCAGTCTTCCAATATCTAAAGGACTGACACCCAGTAGATGACGAAGGAGCCATTCTGCATTGTGACAGAGATCAGGATAATAAACAGTGGGCTCAAGTTACAAAAAGGTAACTTGACTTTGGCTAGATATCAGGAAAAACTTCCTATCAGTAAGAGTCATGCAGCAATGGAACAGTGCCTGCCTAGGGAGGTTGTAGTCTCCCCACTGCTGGATGTTATCAAAATGAGGCTGAACATACCTGAAAAATTGGACATGCAAGTATCTGTTTTAGTTGCAGATATTTCTACCAAAGGAAGAACTACCTGAAATTTTGAGTAGTACCCATGAATAATAAAGCAAGCAAGCAAGATAACAAAGGATCTATAATTAGACATCTCCAGCCCGGACCTGGCCTCCCTCATCCATGCCTTCATCACCTCGAGGCTGGACTACTGCAACGTGCTCTACGTGGGGCTTCCCTTGTTCCTGGTTTGGAGGCTGCAGCTAGTGCAGAATGCGGCGGCCCGGCTCCTTACGGGGACAGGTCATCGGGAGCACATTACACCTGTGCTCCGGGCTCTGCACTCTTTGCCAATAGCGAGCCGAGCTAGTTTCAAGGTTTTGGTGTTGATCTATAAGGCCCTTCACACTCTGGGCCCCTCATACCTCAGGGACCTCCTCGCCTCCGCACCCCAGAGCGGCTCCTTCAGTCAGCTGAGGGTGCCTCCTTGGAGGTTCCCCGCGTAAAGCAGCGGCCCACAATGGAGAGGGCATTCTCGGTGGCCGGGCAGCGCCTTTGGAACTCCCTTCCGGAGGAAGCTCACCTGGTTCCAAGCCTATTGACATTCCGGCGGTGTTGTAAAACCTGGCTGTTCGCCCAGGCCTTTGGGGGAGGGTGGGGGGGGTTAGGGTTTTTTTTATCTCCCCATCCCTGTGTATTGTTTTAATGTTAAATTGTATCCCGGGGCCCTGTTTTAAACATTTACATTGTTGTTGAAGTATTTTAAACTGTTTTATATTTGTTTTATATGTATGTTTTATTATTGTTGGAAGCCACCCCGAGCTGTTTTCAGGAGGGGCGGGGTATACATTCAGTAAATAAATAAATAAATAATAATAATTATTATTATTATTCTTTTAACAAATACAGTAGATGAATTAAGTTATTTTAATTTCAAAATTGTGTTCAAAAATAGTTCAACATAGGGTGAAAACAGACATGACAGTTGTGAGGCGCCTCCTCAGTCTACTCTGGGGTGGGCCACTGCAGTTGCCACTCCTTAGGTTGGTAGGGAGGGCTGTTCACATGAACAGCCATCCCCTCCCCCCCCATAACCAGGGTATGGGGGTTGCCGTCAGAGGTCCCTCCACACCCTGGGTCAGCCTAAGGAGCCCCCCACACAGGACAGGACTCCTGGGCCCCCACTGCTCAGCAGGATTGGACTCCCCGGAAGAGTTGCCGTCAAACAGCTGAAGGAGTAGTCCTCAGGGGGCCCCCCATCAGCTGTTTGGTGTGCATACTTGGTGTGGGTGTGCCTCTGGGCCCTCCCATCAACTGTTTGGTGCATGCATCCAAACAGCTGATTGAGGGCCTGAAGGAGTGTACGTACCCATCCCAACTGAACAGCTGACTGCGGGGGCCCTGGAGGAGTGCATGCACTTGGCCCTGCTGGCTAAGTGATTTGGGGGGTGCTTTGGAGGAGCGTGTGCTCCCTATCACCTCCAAATAGATGATCAGGAGGCCTGGAGGAGTATGCGCACCTGACCCTACCGAACAGCTGATCAGGCAGGGTTTGGAGGAGCACGCGCACCCAGCCTGCTGAACAGCTGATTGGGGGATCTAGAGGAGTGTGCGTACCTCAGCTCTACCGAACAGTGTGCTCACCTGGCCCCTCTGAACAGCTGATCTGGGGGCTGGAGGGAGTGCACACACCCTGGCTCCATCAAACAGTGGATTAATGGGTGGGGAGAGAGCAATCCTTTAGTTGACCCCAATCAGCTGTTTGGCAAGGCCAGGGTGAGCACGCTTCTCCAGCCCCCCCATCAGCTGTTCAGTGGGGCCAGGTACACACACTCCTTCAGCCACCCCCCACCCCATCAGCTGTTCAGGGGCCCAGGGAGAAGACTATGAAGGTGACGGGACTGGGTGACGTGGCAGAATCAGTGCTGTGGCAGTGGACTCGGGCAGGCACCAATAGACTCGGGCAGGAAGCACAGCCCGCTTCCTCCATTCCCCCTGTCCCTACCTCCCAGCTGAGCCTTGCTACTGCTAGCTCATAGTACTGTGCTGTGCATGTGTGTTGCACTTCTGCAACAGTGTACATTGCTCAGCAGTAGTCAGACCATGGATTGGGAGTGGGACCTAAGTGCACTACTTGATTCTTTAGTGGCAACCACAAACTACTTATTTATTTAAACTTCTATCCCACTCTTCCCTAAAATGCTCAGAGCATCTTACAAACCCATAAAACACGTATAAAAGTGTATGTTTTTAAAAAATCTATGAAACAAGACAAAAACAACTCCCAAACCTTCCCTGCAACCCCCAACAAAACCCAACCAGTACGCCCCCCCCATTTCCCACATCCAACCGTATACATTTCAAGAAACATACTTTGTTCAGTTTGTCTCTGTGCTTGTGTGTTCATGACATTCTTTTCTGAACCGTGTAGCCAATCATTTTATGTCTTGTAGTTTGATATTCAATTGCTCCTACGTGTTCTTAGTTTGCATAGCTAGTACAAATGTTTAATAGCCATAAAATAATATAGTCCTTTCCTTAAAAATTTTTTTTAAAATCTAAAAACCAACCACAGTATTTCTCTCTCTCCTCTTGCAGCAGATAATCCTGCAAGTTGACCATATGCTACATAAAGAAGAATCTAATTTTATTAGTTATAGATGAACTGCCCTCTAATTGATCAAAGTGAACATAAACTAAAAAGAAGGGCAACATATTACATTAAGGTACAAATCATTACTTTTCTTTATAGTTTTAAAAAGTATTTATATATTTTTAATCACCCTTGAATGTTATGGCATACAAACTCATCAAGCGAATGGCTTTAAAGTGCNCACACTCTGGGCCCCTCATACCTCAGGGACCTCCTCGCCTCCGCACCCCAGAGCGGCTCCTTCAGTCAGCTGAGGGTGCCTCCTTGGAGGTTCCCCGCGTAAAGCAGCGGCCCACAATGGAGAGGGCATTCTCGGTGGCCGGGCAGCGCCTTTGGAACTCCCTTCCGGAGGAAGCTCACCTGGTTCCAAGCCTATTGACATTCCGGCGGTGTTGTAAAACCTGGCTGTTCGCCCAGGCCTTTGGGGGAGGGTGGGGGGGGTTAGGGTTTTTTTTATCTCCCCATCCCTGTGTATTGTTTTAATGTTAAATTGTATCCCGGGGCCCTGTTTTAAACATTTACATTGTTGTTGAAGTATTTTAAACTGTTTTATATTTGTTTTATATGTATGTTTTATTATTGTTGGAAGCCACCCCGAGCTGTTTTCAGGAGGGGCGGGGTATACATTCAGTAAATAAATAAATAAATAATAATAATTATTATTATTATTCTTTTAACAAATACAGTAGATGAATTAAGTTATTTTAATTTCAAAATTGTGTTCAAAAATAGTTCAACATAGGGTGAAAACAGACATGACAGTTGTGAGGCGCCTCCTCAGTCTACTCTGGGGTGGGCCACTGCAGTTGCCACTCCTTAGGTTGGTAGGGAGGGCTGTTCACATGAACAGCCATCCCCTCCCCCCCCATAACCAGGGTATGGGGGTTGCCGTCAGAGGTCCCTCCACACCCTGGGTCAGCCTAAGGAGCCCCCCACACAGGACAGGACTCCTGGGCCCCCACTGCTCAGCAGGATTGGACTCCCCGGAAGAGTTGCCGTCAAACAGCTGAAGGAGTAGTCCTCAGGGGGCCCCCCATCAGCTGTTTGGTGTGCATACTTGGTGTGGGTGTGCCTCTGGGCCCTCCCATCAACTGTTTGGTGCATGCATCCAAACAGCTGATTGAGGGCCTGAAGGAGTGTACGTACCCATCCCAACTGAACAGCTGACTGCGGGGGCCCTGGAGGAGTGCATGCACTTGGCCCTGCTGGCTAAGTGATTTGGGGGGTGCTTTGGAGGAGCGTGTGCTCCCTATCACCTCCAAATAGATGATCAGGAGGCCTGGAGGAGTATGCGCACCTGACCCTACCGAACAGCTGATCAGGCAGGGTTTGGAGGAGCACGCGCACCCAGCCTGCTGAACAGCTGATTGGGGGATCTAGAGGAGTGTGCGTACCTCAGCTCTACCGAACAGTGTGCTCACCTGGCCCCTCTGAACAGCTGATCTGGGGGCTGGAGGGAGTGCACACACCCTGGCTCCATCAAACAGTGGATTAATGGGTGGGGAGAGAGCAATCCTTTAGTTGACCCCAATCAGCTGTTTGGCAAGGCCAGGGTGAGCACGCTTCTCCAGCCCCCCCATCAGCTGTTCAGTGGGGCCAGGTACACACACTCCTTCAGCCACCCCCCACCCCATCAGCTGTTCAGGGGCCCAGGGAGAAGACTATGAAGGTGACGGGACTGGGTGACGTGGCAGAATCAGTGCTGTGGCAGTGGACTCGGGCAGGCACCAATAGACTCGGGCAGGAAGCACAGCCCGCTTCCTCCATTCCCCCTGTCCCTACCTCCCAGCTGAGCCTTGCTACTGCTAGCTCATAGTACTGTGCTGTGCATGTGTGTTGCACTTCTGCAACAGTGTACATTGCTCAGCAGTAGTCAGACCATGGATTGGGAGTGGGACCTAAGTGCACTACTTGATTCTTTAGTGGCAACCACAAACTACTTATTTATTTAAACTTCTATCCCACTCTTCCCTAAAATGCTCAGAGCATCTTACAAACCCATAAAACACGTATAAAAGTGTATGTTTTTAAAAAATCTATGAAACAAGACAAAAACAACTCCCAAACCTTCCCTGCAACCCCCAACAAAACCCAACCAGTACGCCCCCCCCATTTCCCACATCCAACCGTATACATTTCAAGAAACATACTTTGTTCAGTTTGTCTCTGTGCTTGTGTGTTCATGACATTCTTTTCTGAACCGTGTAGCCAATCATTTTATGTCTTGTAGTTTGATATTCAATTGCTCCTACGTGTTCTTAGTTTGCATAGCTAGTACAAATGTTTAATAGCCATAAAATAATATAGTCCTTTCCTTAAAAATTTTTTTTAAAATCTAAAAACCAACCACAGTATTTCTCTCTCTCCTCTTGCAGCAGATAATCCTGCAAGTTGACCATATGCTACATAAAGAAGAATCTAATTTTATTAGTTATAGATGAACTGCCCTCTAATTGATCAAAGTGAACATAAACTAAAAAGAAGGGCAACATATTACATTAAGGTACAAATCATTACTTTTCTTTATAGTTTTAAAAAGTATTTATATATTTTTAATCACCCTTGAATGTTATGGCATACAAACTCATCAAGCGAATGGCTTTAAAGTGCGCTTAGAAAGGTTGTCTTTCTGTAATATGCTGTAAAAAGCAGCAAAATGAGTTTAGACTTTTATTTTAAAATAGGGCACAATGGCCTATAAGATCATATTTTCAGGTTAAACTTCAGGCACCTAGGTAGCTTTAGCAAATGCTATACAGCAGTTCATTTACTTCGATTTCAGTAGATTTTTGATGTTTTCAGACATGGCAGCTCATTGAGCCACCACACTTAACAAATGTTTTTTGTTAAGCATGCTGCCAAACAAATGTTTCAGTGGCCAGGGCTGGGGAGGGGGTGGGGGCCATGAACGCTTTTCACCAATTCTGTCTGGTGAGGAGACTGCGGTCTTTTCTTTCTCATTCAGATTTGGCCACTGTCCATGCTTTCATCACCTCGAGGCTAGATCACTGCAATGTGCTCTATGTGAGACTGACCTTGTTGATTGTTCGGAAGTTGCAGCTGGTGCAGAATGCGTTGACTCAGCTCCTTTCAGGGACGGTTTGCCAGGAGCACATCACAGCAATGCTCCAGGTGGGGTCAGGGTCGGGGGGCCTAGCGCGGGGGGGAGGGGTGTCAGAGCATTATTCACTGTCCAGGGGGTTCTAACCTTACCACTGTTCTCAGTGCTACACCGCTGCTTCCCAGAATTTGCGTTTTAAAAGGCAGAAGAAGAAAAAAGCTCAGGCATGCGCAGTAGAGCTGATTTGCACTGGCTGCCCTTTGCAAAGATGGCGCCCACAGGGCTGAGCAGCTCTTTTGCACGTACTTGGCCCTTTCCAAAGATGGTGCCTGCAGGGCCGAGCATGCACAGAAGAGCTGCTTGGCCCTGCAGCTGCCATTTTTGAAAAGGAAACAAAGGCAAAGCAGCTCTACTGCTCATGCCCGAGCTTTTTTTCCTCCTTCTGCCTTTTAAAACAACCCCAGGAAGCGATGGCACAGCACTGAGAACAACAGTGGGGTCAAGTGCCCCCCTGGACAGTGAGTAATGCCCTGCCTGATCCCCTGCTAAGCCCCTGGATCCCACCCAAACTTTCTCTTCCCTCCCAGAAGGGGAGGCCAGGCAAGGGCGGAGGTGCCCAGGGGGCTTGTCTTTGCCCCCTGCTTGCCTCTGGCCCCAAGGTCGGCCCCCCCTTCTGCAACCCCTGCCCCTGCCAAGCCCCCTTGAATTCTCACCAGTTCCTGATGAGAAGGGGGGAGGTTTCTCATCTTGAGGCGAGATGAGAAACAGCACCCCCCTTCCCATCGGGAACCAGCAAGAATTCCGAGCAGAGTTTCATCCTTAGTGTTCAGGGCACAATTCAAGATGCTGGTTTTGAACTTTAAAACCCTAAATGGTCTAGGTCCCATATATCGAATTGAATTGAATTAAGTTTATTTGGCATAGCCTTAGGCCATTGCCATCATAAGACAAACAAACATACAGATTATAAACAATAATAAACCATTTCTTACAAAGTAGTATCAAATAGTCTTGGACTCAAGACAGAAAAACAAACTGAGGGATCACCAGTCCAACATCCATAGACATACACCTAGTACAATAAAAAAGTCCTGCCATTATAATAGCTTAGAGTCCAAGAACCTAGTTCTCAAATTAAAAGCCAGCATCAAAAACTTGGCAACTGCAACAGTTACTTCCGCTGAGGTATCATTTAGAGCAACCTGCAGCAATCCACAGGCCTGCCTGGCTGGCTGGCTGGCTATAGCATTAGTGATTGTAGGAGTAGGCCTGTGTACTTATTAAATAATCCATTTAGTTCATAGCATTTAGAACAGTTAATAGTAGTTAGATTTAGTGTGTGTCTATATATTAGATTAAATAAATAAATAAAAATTTCTGTGTTTAAATGTTTATAATTATCCCAACAAGCTGGTAGTTGTACATTGTGAGAGATTTTTAGATAAGAACAGCAGTAGTGCCATATAGGGTCAGATCAATGGTTCATCAAGCCCAACATCCTGTCTCCAGGAGCGGCCAATCTCTTTCTCTTGTGAGAAGTACCCAACAGGTTACAATGGGCAATCCAGTCACTGTTGTTCCAGACCCCAACAGTAAGAGGTTACATTCCTAAAACCTTCTTCAACTGCTAATAGCCGTTAATGGACCTATCCTCCAAGAATTTATTCAATCCCTTTTCCAAACTAGTTACACAACCGGCCATGATCACTTCATCTGGCAGTAATTTCCACAAGTTAATTGTGCGCTGAGTGAAAAAATACTTTCTCTTATTTGTTCTAAATCTGCTACCAGTTAATTTCATGCAATGTCCCCTTGTTCTAGTACTCTTAGAGAGGGTAAGTAGCTGCTCCTTATTTATTAGTTCCACACCACTCATGATTTTATAAACTTCTATCATATCCCCTCTGTTATCTCTTCTCCAAGCTGAAGAGTCCTAACCGCTCAAGCCTCTCCTCATATGTGAGCCGTTTCATACCCTTGATAATTTTGCCCCCCTTCTATGTACCTTTTCTAGTTCTACTATGTCTTTGTTGAGATAGGGTGACAAGAACTGTACACAATACTCCAGGTGGGTTGTACCATAGCTCTATATACAGGCAGCATTTGTGTCTCAGAAAATGTTCCTTCTATTGCACTTGAAAGTGTGGGAAATGCTGAGACAAAATTTTGAACATAAGAGTAAGCATCATGCTGGGTCAGACCAATGATCTGTTGAGCCCAGCATCCTGTGTCTGAAAGCGGCAGCTTCGGATGTTTTGAGGGCGTGCACCAGGGCCCCATGTAGTTTTCATTTTTTCCTTTCGTTTTCATTATTGTTATTAACAACAATGTTGTTTTCGTTGTCGTCATTTTTGGTATTGTTTTTGTTGGGCATGGGCGAACAGATTGCAGTTTGGGTTCGGACGTGTTCAGTTTAGACGTTCGGAAAAAGGCGCTCTTTGTGAGGAATGATCACCCCAGACCCATGACGGTGGGTCCTGGGGCTAGAGTGGCAGCTTCTAAATATTGGCCAGAGCCCTCCCTGCCTGTAACTTGGCCCCAGAACTATGACAGCGGGTCCTGGGGCTGGAGTGGTTGTTTCTTGATGCAGTTGAAAATTGGCTCTCTGTGTGAGGAATGATGGGCCCCAGATCCATGATGGTGGGTACTGGGGCTAGATTGGCAGCTTAAAGATATTGGCCACAGCCCTCCCTGCCTGTAACTTGGCCCCAGAACCCTGACCGCAGGTCCTGGGGCTGGAGTGGCTGTTTGTTGATGCGGTGGAAAGAAAACGCCTTCGTGAGAGGAATGATGACCCCAAACCCATGATGGTGGGTCCTGGGGCTAGAGTGGCAGCTTCTGCATATTGGCCACATCCCTCCCTGCCAGTAACTTGGCCCCAGGACCCTGACGGTGGGTCCTGGGGCTGGAGTGACTGTTTATTGATGCGATGGAAAGACATCGCAATGTGCGAGGAATGATGGCCCCAGACCCATGACCAGGGGTGGATTGGGAAATCAAAGTGGCCTGGGAAAATATAGTCTTAGTGGTCCTGTGCCGGCGGCAAAGCTGCTGGCGGGCTGGAAATGGGCCAAGGGGCGTGGCTTGGGGCAGGCAGAGTGCACCAGATTTGGGGCCTAGCACAGCTGAGTCCCCAGACTCAGATCCTCAGCAGCCTGGCAGGGGTGAGTGGGAGGTTAT
>QEPC01008313.1:4369687-4400957 GCA_003113815.1 Sphenodon punctatus
CCTCCCCCCCCCCATACTTTGTTGATGATGGGACCCTTGAGCATTATCTTGATCTGTTGAGTTTTGAGGGCACATGCTGAATATTGAAGGTTCCTCTTCTTATCTTCAACCTGCTACCATGCTGGGTGCTACTCTCCAGCAAGCCTACTTAGTGCCACTCCTCTCAGGCATCCCCAGGCCACCTCTTGAACAAGCTTAAGAGATTTCAACAGAGGTTGAGTCAGAAGGGGGCTTAATAGATCCTGTGCTGGCCACTGCTGCTCTTCTCTGGAGTAATGGGTGGCCATCTATTGACCCAGTACGTAATGGAGATTCAATGAGAGTTCAATGTCAATGGGGCTGATCCTAAGCCGCAACACATGCACAACCCTCGCACATCCCCCACACACTCCCAGTACAGGGAATATAATGTGTGTGCAAAGTGCACACATATGCACATGTGCAGGAGTTTAGGATCAGCCCCATAATCTTTAGGCTTCTGGGAAAATCTCACCCTAAAAACTGTTGCTCAATTTTCATCCCCTTTGTCCAGGAAACACTACTTTCTTCAATGGCTCCTTGTACCAACTACCCACTGAAAAGACCAACAATTGATGCAGGACTCGTTATAGTCAGTATTCAATACAGTTCAATACAATAGGTCCATAAATGGCTATTAGTCGAGTTAGTCAGAGGATGAGACCTTTGACTGTCAGAAGCTGGGAGTGAATAGCGAAGAATGGATCATTTTATTATAACCAATTGTGAACTTCTCCGAAGCATCTAGGGGTGTGCATGTCAGTTTTGTTATTACAATAACGATAACAACAATTGTCATTTTCATTTTCATTATTGCAATAACGAAAACGACAATTGAGAATAACGACAACAATAATGAAAATGACAACCGAGAGCCCATTCATTTCTGTTATCATTGTATATTGACCTTTTGTAGTTTAGTTATATTTCATATTTGTCAGTAGGGTAATACCCTTTTGTATTACCTTGTGCTATGGTAATATAGTTTTAGTTTTGACTTGGTGTACACTTGATTTTCCATATATTTATTTATTTATTTATTTATTGCTTTTTTCTTCTTCCTTTTCGTGTTTTTGTGTCATTACTTTGGGGAGAAAGTTATTTTTGTCTCGTGTGTTGCCCAGAGGGTACTGCAACCCTTTATAATGGGAGGGCCAGTTTTTTTTCTCTCCGTTCTGTGAGAGCTCTGCTTGTCAGGTTGCATTTACAGAACTCCCTAGCCCTCATTGTATTATTTATTTATTAGGTATTCCCACCAATACCTTTCCTTCCTCATACCCTACATTTTACCTTCTCCCTTTCCTTGCCCTTCTCCCTCCTGTACATTATATAGAGATAGGCAGTATAGATTAGATATAGATATATATTAGAGACATATAGATTAGATTAGAATAGTTATATAGATAATTGATTGGATAATAGATCATTTTCCTTTCTCCTTCCCCTGTTTCCCTTAGAGTTCAGTCAATCAATAAATTTTGTTTAAGCCTTAGCCATAACAAAATTTACAAAATCACAAAATACAGTCATATGAATACACAATACATATTATAAAACAAATATAAGATACAAGTACCAATTCGTTCCATATTTGAATCCCGTAGATCATAGTATTTAAAGGTCAACTTTACTATTTACCTTTAAATATTTAGTATTTAAAGGCCAACTTGCCCTTCACAGGGGATTATAATACCAACATTTATCCCCTAACAAGGCAGCGTGTCTGGCTGATCAGCATCAGGACAACAATATAAGTAGAATAGTTCTAAGTTTAGATTCACTATGCCGGCATCAACATTTAATACTCTGCATCAGAGATAAACAGCACAGTTGAAACACAGGGTATTGCCTTGCTCTTCCCCGGGGGTTGCTGTGGCGGAGCTTGGCCCCTGTAACATACTAATCATCAGCTTAATAATAAGCCCATAGTTTTTGCATTGCCATATTGATCTTAAAAGATATCAAGAAGTAACTAACAGATACTAACAATAATAACATTTTAATTGTGGAGTCAAAAGGCCATCACAACATCCAATATCCAGCAACAGCTTCTACTATAACAAGATAAGACATATGTGCTTTATGTAAGGATATATTACAGTTAAGCCGGCCGACCGACCGGCCCAATTAGCTAAACAGGCTTCCCTTAGTTGTGAAAAGAGCAAGCAGAATTTTGAGACAGCGCTTGACATTCCGGAGTCTACACAATTCAGCAACCTCTTTACCACTATCCCAGGGTCTAAAAACCCAATGATGTATTTGCCCAGAAGGGCTTGCCTAGGGCCAATAAGGGCCGGACAGTAAAGGAGAACATGTCTCGCTGTATCAGTTTCTGACATGTCACACAGCTGGCATAACCTCTCTCCTCTGGGGATACCTTTATAACGTCCCTCCACCAAGGCAGATGGATATACATTACACCGAGAATGGGTGAAAGCCCGTCGTTGGTTAAAATTCTGCCATTTAAATAGATAACTATTCTCCAAATCAAGGTGGCTAGCAAGTGAGTAGTCTGGCGCAACACTGGCTCGATAGCAAAGCTGCTTCATTCTGCAGTTCCTGGTCTAGCAGTCTCCATTTAATAAGGGACAATGCTCCCTTACATCCCAGATGACCTAGGGATACTCTAGAAAACCCCAGAAGTTTTACTTCAATCTCCACCTGGCTTGCCCATGAGCTGTGAAGCCCAGCCCTCACAGTCTGTGCCAAAAGAGAATTATCCTGAGGGGGGAAAAGGACCACCCTCAGCCAAAGACTCACAAGTAATTTGAGAGCCCGTGTTCTGATAGTGGAACTTGCAATTTCCTGCCTCAGGATTACCAGGGGCGTACCCTTTGGCACCCCCAGGATGGACCGCAAGACCTGATTCTGTATTGCTTCCAGACAATCTAGAAAAGGTGGGCCCCAGACAGGGATAGCCTACAGGCCCTGGGTGATAACTTTGACCCGAAAGAGTTGTAAGGCCGGCAGCGCCAGTCGCCCTCCCTGGGTATGGAAAAAGCTGAGGATGGCTGCCTATGAGCTCCTTGCTTGTGCTACCACAGCTTTGAAGTGTGGCTTCCAGCTCTGAGTGGAAGAAAAAATCACTACCAGATATTTAAACATGCTCACTTGCTCACTGGGATTACTCCCAATTATCCAACGATGTTTTTTAGTTATCCCCTGCCTCCCCATAACCATGACCTTGGTCTTTGTTGAATTGATTTTTAATCCTTCTTTATCGCAATATTCCCTGAACCTCTGCATTAGTCGTCTAAGCCCCACCAGGGATTGAGAAAGCAGGACCGTATCGTTGGCATACAGGAGGGCCGGGACTTTCCTTCTACTGATTCGGGGAGCATGGGTATCAGCATCTCTCAGAAAGGAAACCACATCGTTCAGAAAGAAGTTGAATGCGGGGGCCAATAGGCACCCTTGTCTGACTCCTCTATCCACAGCAACATCTTCTGAGAGCCTTTGGCCTGAATGTATAGAGATTTTATTGTTGCTATGAATCTTGATAAGTAAAAAAAGCAGCCGGCGGTCGATGGAAGTACCGCTCAATTTGATCCAGAGCCTTTCTCTATCTATCGAGTCAAAGGCCATGGATAAGTCTATGAAACATAGATAGAATTTCCCTTGACTAGTAACATACTTATCCAGGAGAAGGGAGAGAACAAAAATCTGATGGACAGTGGATTTCCCACTCTGGAACCCGGCCTGTTCTGGCTCAATTATATGGTTTTCATCTAACCAGGATCTCAACTTTCCCAGCAAAAATAGGGTATATAGTTTCCCAATAATACTCAAGAGGCAGATAGGTCGATAGTTCCCGGGAAGGGAAGGGTCACCCTTCTTGAATATTGGGACAACTACGCCATTCAACCATGCTTTAGGGAGTTTATGGCAGAATAAAGAGGGGCCAGAAAACTGGCCCACCACTCGGGATCGTGTTTCAAAAGCTTGGGGGTGGGGACAAAGTCTTCCCCTGGGGCTTTCCCAGCCTTCAACTTCACAATAAAGACTACGATTTCTTCCTTAGAGACAAGACAGGGGCCCATTCCGGGAGGCTATCCCGAGCTGGTAGCGGGATAACACCTTCCCGGAGGGAAGAAAAAATCCCAGCATAAAACTCTACCCATACCTCACTGGGGATTTGCAGCTCCCTTCCCTGGGGCCTGCCCAGACGGACAAGGTCCCAGAAGGTTTTCTGTCTGTTCTGTAGAGCTGCCTACAACAACTGGGCCCACCTCTGTTTCTGATAGTCTAGCCTTTGGGTTGCAGTCAGGTGGTGATACTCCCTTCGGGTGGCTTGCAGTTCTTGCCTGAGGGCTAGAGAGGGATTTTTCCTTACCTTATTTGCTAATTGCCTCAATTTCCTTCTCATAGTTTTACAATCCCTATTAAACCAAGGGGGAGACTTCACTTGCCGGAGGCTCTCCACTTTCCTAACGGCCAGGAGAGGCAGCAAAAGAGACACCAGTCTTTCAAAATCCCCCAGGTAATCTTTCCCTAAGACTATAATCCTTCCTACCAACTCCCTCACCTCTGGCAGTTGCATAAACCCTACAAATGCTGCCCTCAACTCCTCGGACCACATAACTCACACCAGGCCTATCCCTAAATCCTCAGTTGCCCAATCGCTACTTGGCTTCTTAAAGGGGTCCATCAATAAAAGGGAAAGTGGGAAATGGCCTGTCTCAAGCCTAGGGAGAACTTGCAACTCGAGGGTATTTTGAAAAAAAAATTCTGAGAGTAAAAAATAATCGATGACGCTTGAGTCTTGTACTGAGTGATAAGTAAAATTCCCCTCTGAATCTCCCCGGGCACAACCATTTAGCAACATAAACCCAAAATTAGCCAGGAACTGCTTCAGGGGCTTTGCCCCTGAATTAACCACACAATCCCTTGAGGCGCGGGTACTTGGGAGACATCCTGAATCCTCAAGTCTAATTGGCTCCGCCAACAGGGCTGGGCTGCCTAATCTGATATTAAGATCACCCCCCACTAGTAGAATAGCCCCCGGGTAAAGATTGCAAAATTCATATAATTCCCGGCTAACTCTGGACCAGTAATTCGGTAAAAAAAAGGGAGAAGAGGGTGGCGGGAGATAGCAATTGCCTAACAGGATCTCCAGACCTGAGGGAAACAGACAGTAATGTAAAGCAAAATAAAAACCCAGGGAAGCACAAGGCTTAATTTTGACTTGGAGGTCTGAGGCAATCGGGAGGGCTAAGCCCCCACTCGACCTGCCAACCCTGGCAGTTGAAGTTGCTGCTAGGCTAAACACCAGAAATCCAGTACAGGCTAAATCCATTTGGGCCCAAGTTTCCTGTAGCAAAACAACATTATACTCCGACTGGAAGGGAAGAAAATCTACGTCTAGGAGGTGGGATCTCCACCCAGCAATATTCCAGCTGAGAATTTTTAAGACAGGAGAGTCCTTGTTAATCTGTCATTTAGCCGGTAGAGGTTGTGACATAGCTGGCTGAGGCAAACACTTGCCTCTAACATCTCGGGCAGAGGAAACACGGGCCCCTACCATAGGGCTCCCTCCAGAATCCTGGAAGCTTGTCAAGGGAAGGACAAGAACTGGGGAGGCCTGGTCAGCCATCATTGGCCTCACTTCCTCCAGTCCCTCCCTGGTTGTCACCCCCACCTCCAAAGCAGTTGGTGCGGGAGAACCCGCCCGTGGCAGGTATAAATCTGTGGCCATATTAGCCTCAGGGCCAAGGTTTACGTCCACTATAACTGGGCTTCCCCCCCCCCCCCTCATCTCCATCCAGGTCTATTAGGGAGGAAGAAATTGGGGGTTGAAAAGGTACGACAAGTTTCTTAATTCTTATTCCCGGCCCCCGACCCCTGCCTTGTCCGTACGGGGAGCATAATGACCTCCTATAGGACTTAAAATCCTCAAGTTTTTTGTAAATAGCCCAAGTTTGTTCAAAAGATCTTACTGTCCTAGCCGTAAGGCATCCTGTACAGATGTCGGGTTCGCGACCATTATATTGGGTAAGCCAGGGCACGGTTGATCAGTTTCCATAGTTCCACTCCCAGAACCACCCCCGGACACAGCTAGCAAGGAAACTGTGCTTATCCTCCTGAATGGGATGGGGTATGGGGATATGCCCATCAGATATGGGGTCCTGAGCCCTGGACAAAACCAAAGCTGCTACACAAGGATCTCTAGCCAGGTTACATTCTACAGGGCCACTACTGTCCTTTGGGGCAGGGGAGAGGTTGGAAAGGGGATTTCCCAGAATGGAAGGGAGTATTTCAGCCAGGCCAGGAGCTGGAGGTGCCAGTGGGTTGAGCTGCCTCCCCAAGTGATAACAGCCTGCATTTATCACATAATAATGCTCTGAATCAGTCTGCGCCACTCTAGAGGCATATACTGCTTTCCCTCTCAGAATCTCCAGTTTCCCTATAATTAGAGAGACCCAGACCGGAATGTCAAAAAGAATTTTTACCACCTGGCGGTTCTTTTGGCTAGCTATAATAAGTATATCAGCAATGTTTTGGCTGGTAATAGGCTCATGGATCAGTAAGCGCAGATGCTCCGCGACATCCAATGGTATGCTCCAAGAGGGCAAATAGCTGCCTACAAGCGGGCATTATGGTAAAAATGAGAGTATTTGGAGACATCTTATATGGAACAATATTCTCCAAATGAGCTGAACCAGGTTGCTCCATTTGGGTAGAATGTCTTTCAGCTCTCATTGTCTCAGCAGGATTAGAAATAACAGGTCTCGGCTTAGGATACCCCTGACTAGGGTAGAGCTGCCACAACTCTTTCCCTGGGACAGTGGGCGGATCAGTATGAGGATCACTAGTTCCTTTTAAATTCCCGCCCAAGATTTTAAAATCCCTCCCCTGACATAGAAATAAATTCATACCATCCATCTTATCATTCAGTTGATTTAGCTGCAGAAGCATGAATCTTAAGGTCTCGGTTGTAAGGGTGACATGGTTAGAAAGAAAATCTGTTAGCCCAGCCTCCTCATTACCCTCTAAACAATATCCATCGGCAGGTGTCCATAGCTCCATGCCCATAGGGCTTCCCAAAGTGACACATCCTGAGAGCATTCCATTGCTGGCGTAGAGGGAGAGGTCAAAACCACAAAGCGGTTCCTTACTGGGAAGTCCGTATGGACACGCCTACCGCCCGGCGCCACACTAGCACCAGTCTCTATCAGAAAACTCTCCATTCGTCGTTTTATCATTTTGTTCAATGGAGGGGAAAGAATAACTGCCTCCGCCCTGGGATACTTGGAATTCTTCATATCTTCGCAGCAAACACAGGCCCTCTAAGGAGAGGCCTGTCACACCTGGCCTAAGCCTAAGGGCCGCGCGCACAAGGGCATGCCCTTTTGCGCCCGGCCCTTAGGCACGCGACTGATGGTGCGCACCGTAACGGGCCGCCTCCTTTTCACAGCCGGCGGCGGCGTTGTGCACAGGTGTCCCCTCTCAGCACGCTCATCAGGCACAAACAGGTAGGCAGCGGCTCTCAGTAACACCAGCCCATTTTCCCACACCACCTCCCTTAGAGTTAGATAAATATTAGTTATGCACAGGAATCAATGATACTGATACCAAAAATAAAATCTTTGCTTGAAATGGTACCGATATCAATAACGATAACAAATATTGAAATCGAGATCAATGACAAAAATGATAACGAAAACAATACCAAAAATAACAAAAATGATAACGACAACAAAAATGACATTGTTGTTAATAACGATAACAAAAATGACATTTTTGAATAACGAAAACGGAAAATGACATGGGGGCCTGGTGCACACCCCTAGTGTAATGATTCCTAAAGAATGGCAATGCCCATGAAATCTTATCTACTAGGCTGCACTGACTCCCATGTACACTGGCTCTGTAATGTGCCAGATTGAAAGGCAGTCATGATGCCATGCTCAAGTTGTTCAAGGAAGGTGTAGAGAGAGGTTTTTTTAAGCCAATCATTACATTTGTTCCATCACAATCCAGGCCTATTATATTCCTAACAGGCAGGTCATTCTGACACAAGCACTCATTGAAAGTGGTAAAGATCTTCTCTTCCTGCCCTGCTGTCAGCTGGGACCAATTTAGCTGCCCACAACTGGCTCATTGACTTCTTGACATCCAGGTGTTTTGGTCCTGTGCTCAGCCCCAGATGAGTTGGGTTGCACCTCGCAACCACTTAGGGTGGCCTATTACGTGGGAGAATTAAAATCTACTGCTGTCCTGAATTCAGACTCATGTATGTACGAACCCAGAAATGTGGTGGTGGGGTTTATTCATTTTTTTTTTTTTTTTAATGGAAGCTTATTTTGCAGTTCATTGTGACTACAGGCACAAACTGCTGAAGCCCTTTGTGATGGCACTGAGGTACAGTCTGTGGGCTGAGATGTCGAAAACTCAGCAGATGGTGGCCCAAATGATCTGGCCAATGTAGTATCTCAGGCTTTAGTTTTTACTGTCTTTCAGGGAAGCAGAAAGGTATGTGTCGGACGAACAGGCTTTAGAATGCATAACATTTCAGGAAGGAATCTAGCCCCAGTGTTAAGCACTTTCAAGCACCTGGACCCTTTTATGACTTCCCACCCAAACAATGAGACACCTGCAGTTTGGATTCTCTTTGAAACAATATCAGGCAAAACTTGATGCTTTCAGCTGAGTCACTGGGACTTCTGTGGGAGATTACCCTTAGTGAGAAAGTCAGAATCAGGCTGACGTTAGCAAAGTTCACTTTTGGGGAAAACGGAGTAAAGCAGTCTCTGTCACTGAAGGCATGATTGTCGTCTCCCTTGCTCTGTAGTACATTCCCAGTCCTTCATCTGTCTTTATCCCACCAGATATTTGTCTCAGTTCCTCTCTCCACACTGGAAAATGACACCTGAACACTTTTTTATTCTCCAGTTGCCTTTAGAGAGTTCTCTCTTGGTTCCCCTTAGTGTGTTTTCCACTTCCTCTTTGCATTCCACCTTAAAGTTGTTTTTAAAATGGATTTTAAATGGATTTTCAGTTTGTTTTGTTGTATTTTATTGTATTAATTTTGTGAAGCATCCTGAACGTGATTCGGCAGGTCATTCGGCAGGCACTAAATAATAATAATAATAATAATAATAATAATTTATGAATTATCTTTAGGTACTCTCCTCCCCCCCCAGCTTCAAGCTCGGAGAAACACTAGAGGAACTTCTGCAAGTGTGCAAATGATTTGTCTCAATCAGAGGCTCTTTTCAAACGGGTCGTGATGGGTGGAGGTGGGTGCGCGCCCATCGGAACGGGCGTACACCCATCTCCACCCACAGAGCAACCAGCATTGGAGTCTGTTGCTCCGTGCATAGGTGGAGCGCAGGAGCGTGCACGCACCCCCATCCACTGTGGGCACCACTCCTACAGGTGTCCACCCCCCCCCCACTGCGAGCGGGTTTTGCACAGACTCCCAGGGGGGTGTCCATGTGAAAAGACCCAGAGTGTCTATTTCTTTCTGTGTGAATATGGCTTTGTGCTTGCACACGTATGAGGGTTTTTTGTTTGTTTTTGTGATAGGGTTGTACTTGAGTGACATGTTGAATTTAGAAGTAAGTAATGAGCAGATAATGGAGAAAGAGGCAAACATTCTTCATACAAGAAGTCCCATTCACTTTGCTGGATATGAGCTGTTAGTAAGACTGAGCTCTAAATGATTCCAGAAGTGAATCTCACGAAATCCATTGAAACTGCAGACGTAGATACGAGTATAGTGTGGGATGTGTCAGAGGACTTCAGTTCAGCAAGATGCTTATGAATACAACTTAAAGATTTAAATCAATTGACGGACCTCCATGAGTCCTATTAAATGTATGAAAGTAAGACACATGGAGACATGCCGTGTTGAATTTGCGCCATTAAAAAACCCAAAGCAACCCTACCCTATCCAGAATTGAACATATATGGGCCAAAAAGCACTGTACTGGAGCTATGATCAGATTCTTTCCCATAGAATTTTGCCACCAGTCTCATTGGTGATAGCTGAGAGTCACGTGGACTGTGGGTTATGGAAGATAATTGTAATGAATACATATGGAAATCTGTAGGAGATAATTATTCTTTTGCATTAGGCCTGTAAAAGGTCAATGATCCAGTCTAGTGTGTGTAGTCTAGTCTAGGTTGCCTGGTGAGAGCAGGCAGCAGGGAATGGCTTGGGGTGGGAGGGGGGTTGGGTCTGTATATTTGCCTTCAAGTGGAATGCTTATTGGGTTGATGTTTGCTATATGTTTAGATTATGTATTTTTATATTATGTACTGGTTATTATGTATTTCATTTGTGAATGTAAGCCGCTACCAGACACCTGTGGTGTAGTCTGCGGAGTACAAAATTAAAATGAAATGAAAAAAAGAAAAGAAAATATATGCAGTAATATACTGAGGAGTGGGAAAAAGTAACAACAGTTTTATTCTAACTACCCTGTATTGCTAGATGGCATGGTTGAGATATGCAATATTTTAAGTGCTTCCCTGAATGGGCTTCGCTTCCTGAATCAGGTCACTCTAGATAAGTGCAACTGAGCCTACATTATCGCAAGCCAGTTTGAGGTCCAGCTACATTCCAGGGATGAGGTCTTTGTAAAATAAATGTGTGGGCAGGGGGGAAGTGGAAGAAACACTAGGTTATATTTAAGTAGGTGTTTATTGTAATGAGTTTCAGAGTAAGATGTAAGGCGTTCTCCTATGGTTTACCTTATGCCTGATTTATGGATTTTTGTCTGCTTTTGTTATTTCTCATAAAAGAGCAGCGCTTTAAAGTCGTCCATGGTGGGTGGCCACTGACCTCATGCATTTTTTTTTTCTTTAACCTTTGCAAAAAGATGCCTTGCTTCTGGAATGATGGCTGAAGGGAAATTAACATTTAATGGTGCAATAATGGCGTATTTAATAATACCTCAATGACATCCCATTCCACATAGCAGCACTTATGCAGTTCTATATAGGACAGGTCTATGAGAGAGAGCTTCATTTCTTTCTGTTATTTTTAAATGGACTGGAAGATGCTCATCAATGATTGGCAATGGAGGAAGCTTTCTTGATCAAGCAGAAGGCAGGTGAGTGCTTACCATTGCTTCACATTTTGTTTAGAAAGTATCTCCCTACCTTGGGTTCTTGCATATCTCCTAGGATTATAACATCTTAGCACCACACTGACTTAGATGTGTGTAGCCTCACAACATCTTACTGAAATGGGAAGGTGCTATTATTCCCATTTTAGAGGTGGGGAATTAAGGTACTGACTAATGCACTTGCCCCAAGGTCACACAGGAAATCTATGGATGGAGCAAGGGGTCTAAACATATGTCTCCTGAGTACTAGCCTAGCTCTCAAATCATTGGACAATCCTTCCTCTCCAGCCTGAGATCTGTTATGTAGAGTCCGCTACGGCTGAGATGAGATCAAGTGTTTGCAAGTGTCCATCAGTACTATGTGAGTTTCTGGTGATTCAGTGCTGCGCCTGCTGCCATTTTTTCCATTATTTAATTGCTTTCCAGGACTTTTTGTCATTTTCTGGGTCTTTTAATCCCATTCCAGAATTTACCAGGCCTTTTTAAAAAAAAATCACTTTCTGGGAATTTCATGGCCGTTTTACAGCAGTTTTTCAGCACTTCTATGGCAATTTTCAACACTTCCCTGGCACTTAACCAGTATGTTTGCATCTCTATACCCCTGGAGGTGTGTGCAGGGCACAGCCCAGTAGCAGCCCTGTCCAACTTGCAAAAAATAATGGAAAAGGGTGAAAAAAGAGGGAAAGCCAGTAAGTTTCTGTGTCACGCGAATGCCCTGCCTCTGATGGAAACAGGATGTGCTGAGATTCCTTGTTTCAGGTCTAAGGTCCATGTTTCATCTCATTTGTTTACTCTGTGCTTTGTCATAGGGCTGGAAGAGACTTCAAGGGTCCTCGCACCAGTGCAAGGTTCACCATATTCAAATTGTGCCTGTACAGAAAAAATCCATCAACAAGAAACTGAGGCCACTTTTACACAAGTGGCCAGGGAAGCACGTTCTTCAATGTGCTGCTGGGAAAAGCCGCATGGGGTCCATTTACACGCACTGGAAGTGGCCACCCGCCATAGGAATTGGTGGCGCGTGGCCTCTCTAAAGACGCATTTTGGAAACCTCAGTATCAGGGGTTCCAGAATGCATCTTCAAACAGGACACACGCACCGCCGATTCCTATGGTGGGCGGCCACTTCTGGTGCATGCAAACGTACCCCGTGTGGCTTTTCTCAGAAGCGCGTAGAAGAAGGTGCTTCCGTGACTGCTTGTATAAAAGTGACCCGAGTCTATAGTAAAAATCTGCCACAAGCAGAGAATGGGAATAACCAGAGTGCACTGGTGCCTGAAAATTAACAGGGTTCAGTCTTATAAAAGAAAAATTCAGATGCCTCGCCAGACCCACACTGCATGGGAAGGCAAAAAACAAAAACAAAACACCCCCTCACCCCCCGAGTCAACTGCTAACCTGACCTGGGGAAAATTCCTTCCTGACCCCAAGTATGGCAGTCGGTTAGACCTGGAGCATGTGTGCAGGATCCACTAGTCAGGTACCCAACACATAATTATAGTACTTAGACACCAGAACACCTCATCAGTCCCACCTCCAGCTGTGGACACCTTTGATGCTTCAGGACTGGGAAAAAACCCAAAATACATAAGGGGGACAGCTGAAATGAGCACCCATAGAAATGAGCAAACCTATCAAATCTGAATGATCCAAACTAATCAAAACGGGTACTGAGTGGTACCCGACTGATCTTCATTTTGTTACCTGGTTTTTTGTGTGTGTGTCTGTGGTGTTCACTTCATTCAGTCCATTTGTTTCAGTTATTCATTTCAGGGGACTTGTCTGGTTCATTTTTACCCCACCCATACCTCTCAACTAGGGTGGTCATACCTCCCCTTTAAAAGAGGATGCTTTTAAAGGGGAACCAATGTAACCCTGCAACATATATTTTTCATAAGCATCCTCATTCAAAGGGGAGGTATGGCCACTCTACTCTCAACCTCTGGGGTCTGAAAAGAGTTACAACATTTGCATAAAATTTGCATATGCTAATTTGCATGAGCTTATGTAAATTTAAACTCCAACACAGTACATTTGATGTATGGAGTGGCGGCGCTATGGAAGGTGGGGACCAGAATGTGGCCCCTTTAAGAACCCAAACCACAGGTAAAGCCAGTGTAGTTAAAAGGGGAGTAGTTTGAGGGTTAATGAGACCTGCCTTGGTCACCTGTGTGAATCACAGTGTAATTGGTGATCCCGGGATGCAGGCCAAGTGTGGACAAAGGCCAGCAGGTTGGAAGGAGGGTGGCAGACCCCAGACCCTGATGGGGAAGGGTTGGGAGAGTCTGTGCAGGTGCAAGTTCGGAGACACCTGAGAAGGGAGTGCCGCTGATGAGCGAGGCAGCTGGCCAGAGAGAGAGAGAGGTCACCTGGGGTGTAGAGCAGGGAGCAGCTTGGTGAGAAAGGGCTGTCCAATCCAAGAAAGAGCTGAGGGCACAGGGGCTGAAGTGAGAGGCAGGGAGCTAAGGCGAAGCTACAGCCCAGAGCAGGGTTGCAGAGAAACGCATCAGAGCAGACCATAGCAGCCTCTTGAAATTGACAACAGCAGCACGGAGCTGCTTTGAAATCAACTAGGAGCCAGAGAGCAGCCAGATGCAAAGTTAGAATGGAGACACTGACTCCAGCCCAGAGCTGGAAGAAGTGTGTGAGGCAGCTGTGGGGAGCATGGAAACAGGCAACTTAGGCTGTAGTAGCACTGCCACAAACCACTGGGAGAACCACTTGTCTCCCAAAACCTGGGCATTGGAACAGCCAGGCGAGGCAGGTAGGACATTAACATCAGCAAACGAAAGCTGAAGCCTGTGATGACCCTCCCAGTCCGGGACACTCGAGAGGTATGACCCTACCCATTCTAATTTTTACTGGCAGAAATGACCAGAAGCGAAGGAAAGCGAAATGAAAGAGGACCCGAAATTGCAAAAACTTGGTTGCTTGAACATTGTGACAAATGTCATTAAGGTTAAATACAGCCTACCCCAAAATTGCAAAAACAATCCACAAGCATTTCTTCTGTACCCATTTCAGCTCTAGTTATGGGGAATTCTTCCTTTTCTAGCAAATAGAAAACTCTTCATGAGTTGTGAGACAAAAAAGAGAACTGTACAAACAGGTTTTTTTCACACGGGCTGCCAGACATGCATTAAATGGTGCCCTCCTTTCATTGCTAATGATCAAGCCTAGGACTGATTGAACCAGTTATTGGTTCTGTATGACATAGCTCCTACTGAATTCAGTGGGTTTTGTTAGATAGAGTCCGAGTTATGTGACCCCTAATGGCTTGACATTTTATGTTCTGAGTGGAACATCAGCACTTAGTAAAACCCATTCTCAGTTGGGCAAATAGATGGGCTATTTGAAATACTTTATTATTAGGACTGGCCAACATTTTCAAAAGTGGAGGTGCTCAAACTAAGTCTCGTCCATTCATTTTCAGGCACCTAATTAGGAAACTAGACATTCAGAGCATCAGCAGCTGTTTGGCAATTCTCAGTCCCTTCAAAAACCTGGTCACTCATTTAGGTCCTAAAAACTAATAAATATAAACTACACAGACAAGTGGAGGAGGTAACTAATCAGGTGATGGACTGGCTGCCAGGAGCTGGTAAAGGACGATGTAGAAGACAGATTAACAAAAGGAAAGTTGAAAAACTTCAGCTATGGTGTGTATAGCAGAATGAAGCTTGCATCATGACTGGAAAAAGCATGCATTGGATAAATTTTGCGCCTACTGATAATTAGGCACAAAACCTAAAGAAAGCTCAAACACAGACTAAAATCGTAGCCGTTTCTTGCAGTCGATGACCAGTCTTTTCGCACTAATACAACTGAGGCAGAGACTGGTGTCAGCTGTAGTGATTTTGTGATGTGTACATACCTGTCCATGAAAAGCATAACTCTTCTTAGCATACCCTCTGCTTAGCTAGCCTGGGGCTAGGCTTTAGTAGGATCCATGTTCACTGTGTGCTGAAGAACAAATCTAACAGGGATGGAGAACACACTAAAAAGGCAGAGACTCTGACCCAGGAAAATTATCTGGAAAAATAAAATATGTAGGGAGAATTGGGAGTTTTTGGAATCTGCATATTTCTAATATATGTGTGCTGAACAGAGTCATAATGGTTTGCACAAACAGGTGGGATTGTCTTCACTTCCACTCATTTAAATTTTTTAATAGAAATAAAAGAAGGTGCAGGGAAAGGAAACAAAAAATGTATTTATTTAAATTTATATTCTACCCTAACCTGAGGATTCAGGGCAAGTTACAACATGTGTAAAACAGATATACACAAATAAAACCACTTTAAAATCCCCTACCACCACTCTCCTCAAGTCCTATCCCTGCCTGACAAATGTTTGATCAAATAAAAATGTCTTGCATTCCCTCCAGAAAATGTTTTGGTGAACTTCCAGTGCAAGGGAGTTTCATAAGTGTGAAATAGCTACTGAGACCAGTGAACACCTCTCTGCATGCCCTTGATGTGCCAATAGTACCTACAAGAGAGTGCTTCTGCCTAACCTCAGGAGTCATGGTGGGATTCAGAGGACAAGATAGACTTTCAGATATGTGGGACTCAGGCTGTTTAGGGCTTTATTAGGTCAAAAACAGCATCTTGACTTGTGCCTGGAATGCTATTGGAGGCCAGTACAGACTCTGGAGCACTGGTGTAATGTGCCTTTCACCTGTCCCCAACAGACTGGGGACCGCCAAGTTCTGCACCTGCCACAGCTTCTGATCAGTCATCAAAAGCAGCCCCAGATAGAGCACATTGCAGTACTCTGCCCTGAAAGTTACAAAGGCATGGATGACAGTGGTCAAGTGTGAGTCTGAAAGAAAGTGTCACAGTCTTCTAACCAGATGGATGGAGTTCGTGAAAAGCACTTCTGGTCACCATTGCAACCTGACATTCCAGGCACAGTAATGGATCTAGGAGCACCCAAAGGCTGCAAAAAACCTAAGTGACCAAAGGAAGCTGGACCCCATCAGTGACAGATGTCTTTGTCCCACAAAGTCCCAGGCCTGGCCCACCATCATCACCTCAGTTCACATTCATACCTGACGCGGCGGCAGCAAGGATCATTGAGGCAAAGACGTAGCAGCGGGGAGGAGCCCAATGCCGGAAGTAGGGCCGATGCGAACGGATTTCTGCTGCGGCTTTGCTTGTGGATGACAGGGAGCAAAATCCAGCCCTGTCATCTGAGAGCAAAGCCGTAGCAGAACCCCATTCGCACCAGCACTACTTCTGGCATCGGGCTCCTCCCCACTGCTGTGACTTTGTCTCGTGGGTCTTTTGCTGCTGCCACTGCTGTATCAAATGTGAATGTCGTCTCAGTCTTGTCTGGATTCAGTTTCAGTTGGCTAGCCTAGCCCACATGCAGTTCCCACTGGCAGCCAGGCACTGGGTAAACACTGGGTGATTTCAGAAGTGACGCGTTCCAATTCACCACAGTGAATCCCACCCTGGTGTGAACGAATTCACAGTGGGCTGTGGTGACACGTGCGGCCTCAACAGAAGTGACAGGATCATGACCACCGCCCGGGGGCAATCAGAGAGAACATGGGCTGGGGGAACACAACAGACATGCAGTGGAGACGTGGACAGCGTTTCAAGCCCCAGAATGCACCACGGCTGGAGTCAATTCCTTCCGCCGCGGCTGCGGGTTTCCATTCAGAAGTTACTTTTCATTCACCCTGCCATGGTGTCCATTCACCACGCTTCTGGACCTCCTCCCGTCCTGACCTCACGAAGCGTGGTTAGCTTCATCCCGGGCCACGTTTGACTGTGGTGAACATCTGGATGCAAGCAAACAGACATGCACGACGCTTTCACCACCACCCGCATTTGACTGAGGTTGACTGTGGTGGACATTCACCGCATCACTTCTGAAATCACCCACTGAGACTGCAGGACCCAGGTTGAATGAAGAGGAGAGAAGGCTGGGTGTCATCAACATATTGGTAGCATCTTTGTCCAAATCTGCATAGAATCTTACCCAGCAGCCTCAGACAGTTACACACGGAACAGGAGTGGGGACAGGATTGATCACCGGCAAGAAGTAGATCTGTCCTGTGGTGGAAGTATCCCTCGTGGCTGGCACTTGTATTGGATTATTAGGATCATTCTGCCCACTGCATCCCCAGTGGGGAAGAACCTGAGGTTGCTGTGGGCAAAGCTGTGCATACTGCCCCATGTCCCAGCAACATGTTCAAACTCCTGCTATTGGAGTTCACTTGTGTTGCTGTCCATGCCCTTGCTATGGTCCTAAAACACATGGGGAAACACCCAAAGGCTGCTTTTACACATGACAAAAATGGGTTCTTATAAGTGCTCAAGATAATACCGGTTGTTAATAAATTATGGAGTTTTGTCCTGTGTGAATGCACTAATCCCCCTTGATGCAGCGCGATCTCGCAGCCTTGTAAGAGTCTCATCTAGTGGTTTGTACAAGACTTTGAGATCTCACTGCGTAAAAGGGGAATAGTGAGTTCACACATGACAAAACTCCAGCATTTATAACACCCGGTATTATCTCGAGCACTTACAAGAACCCATTTTTGTCATGGCCTAAGTTAGAAATGCCTAAGATCAAAGAGAGCCCAAACCTATCTCATTGCGACTGAGAGCTAGCTTGCCATCTTCCCAATGGAAGTCAAACAGAAGAGAGGTAGACAAGGAATGTGATCTACTCTGGAGATATCACTATTGATAGCGCGTTATTAATATTTATTGTGATACTTTTAACTTGATTGGGGCTTTCCCTGGCGCACCCTATAACTTTCTGATATTGCCAGCTCCAATTGATCTCTCTCTTTCTACCAGTGGGGAGGGTAGCAGAGTGCCTTGGATCAGAAATAAAAGGAGCCTGCCAGCTTTTTTTCAGGATTCTGGGGACCTGGGTGCACTGGCTTTCTCCCCAGCAGTCGGGGTGGAGTCGGGTGGGGGGAGGACTCCCTTTGCCCCACTTGCCATCAGGAACTGTGAATCTGTTTTATCTTATTTAGAAGGGGACTCGTGAGTTAGGCTCTCATTGGGCACCAGAGATGATCTTGCCTTTATGAAAGGGGATGTTTAGGCAGATCTGACACAGGCCACCAGGTCATTAGCAAAGTCGACCGCAGCTGGCACACCACTCAGGGTGGCTCTCTATGTTATGTTAAACACAGGGGAAATCAAGCCTGCATCACTAACTAGGGTGTCTTGTCCTCCCATGGCAAATCAGTTTGATCAAATATTTATGCTTCTTCATGTTTATGCTGCCACCTTATGAATTCTGTCCACTGTGTGTGTAGGGGGGTGTTCCTTGGGTGGCAGAATAAACACAGGAGTCGAGTCCCATGGGTGGGGCTGCCTGTTTCCTGTTGGTCAGCTGTCAGGGGGTGTGGTGGGGGGAGCATGCAGCAATTTCCTGCCTGATAGCTGACAAGACGGGAACAGGGAATGCCATCTGCAAGGGGACATCTTCAGAGAAACCCTTATGCAGGGGCTCCCTGTTCCCCATTTGTCCAATGGGATGCAGGGAACCCAGCCTGCACTGTGCCACTTAATGAAATTAGTCAGGTTCCTTTTTCCCCTAGTCAATTTCACTCTAGCTGTTCACTACAGCCCTGGTGAATTTTGACCAGGGAAATGACTGCATTGTCAGGTTCATCAAGTGATTCACTGTGGTGAATGGTGGATCGAAGTCACGTGGTGCAGTGATTGCATTGAACGAATGACCATTTGTGAACTTTGTTATTAGCTGCTCCACAGGTTTCTGCATGAATTCCATTGATACGTTTCGGGATGCAAACCTATGTTTGCTTCATGGCAAAACCTGGTATTTGAATGACCAAATGTAACGAGGACTCCTGTGTTAGGAAGCTGGAAGGGTGGTAAGAGTTGTGTATAGCGACATCCCAGTCTGTCAAAATGGATTTGGATCAGCTACTGTGCAATGGGACTAAATGCCTCATTTCAGTGGTGAGCCCAAATTCCCCATCTCCAGAAAGCCCACTAGTTATTGCTACTACATCACTTCCATCCAGGTGTGGATGCTGCCAAACCAAGGAATCCATCAAACTAAGGATGTCCTGCTAATATTTTTTAGCAGTGAGCTGTGCAGAGAAAGACAGGCTGTGATTAAGAAGGCCCTTTGCTGTGTGTGGCTAGCAGCGTTGGTTGGTACTGTTTTTATTTTCTAGATGTACCTGTCATCCAAACCTCCTCTTTTTGAGGTTGCCAAATGTTCTTTCAATTATTGTTCTGGGCAGCTCATGTCATTGGGTTGATAATTTATTTCAGTTGGAATTTCAAGATCAGACATAAGTGCCATTATCCACTTCAGCTTTTTTTTTTTTAAAGACGGGGAGGAGGGTGAGGGGTGTTGGAGCAGAATCTGAACTGATATTTGGAAAAATTAAAAATATGTTAATATATATATATATATATTTTAAAAATAAACCCTCGCCAAATAGTCCTTCCACTCAGCTCCTGGCCAGCCTTGGAGGGTTCTATTCCAGAATGTCTGAGTATGAATGAATCATGACATGCTCCTGGGAACTCTGCGACCACATTCATTATTCTTTACATGGCATCAGACACCACCTGCAGATGAAGGGAGTGGAAAAGTTTGCAGCGTCTAAAGCTCACCTCATTATACCACAGCGCACAATTAGCTATGTGTATACATTTAATAACTCCCCGGAGAAAGTGAGAGAGGAAAATAAAACAAAACAAAACACAGCGATGTTGTAGAATTCACAACATTACTTGCTGTTGATTCTGTGGCTGTCTTGGAAAACTAACATACGAACTAGGATTTTTTTTTTCTAAGAGGTCATGGCCCAAAAGATTGGTTTATGGAAGAAAAAGTAATGTCGGCTAGCGGATTCTGGTGGGATTTGAAACAAATTGTTGGAACCAAAAAGCCACTTTTGCCATTTGAGACATGGATTTATAGAGAGAGCACTGGAATCTGCCTAGAATTCTTCTCTTCAGAGCATCGGGTGCCAGATCCTTGCATAGAAGTTCTGTAAATATAGCGCAGAGCCAAATTTTGCTCTGTTACATTTGTGTAACTGTGATTCTCCACAGAGATAGTCCAGGTAGAAGTCTCATTCATTTAAATGGGGCTCAGACCTGCACTGACTGCTAATGGAAGTGTTTTCACCACAGAGGATCCCAGGGGTGGATTTGAAGGGGAGGTTAAGGGGACTGTAGCACCCCCCAGCCACAGGCATATATATAAGTAAAGAAACACACTGTCCCAATCCATAGATAAAAAGTCCAAAACGATTGTTCTGCAATACATATGGTTGCCAACACGCTTTGAAGTAACTTCTTCAGGGCTTCAAGATTCTTTACCCAGATGAACTTGACTCTGTGAAAAATAACCAATCATTAAACAACAGTACAAATAGTTGCAGAGAGGGGTATGTATGTAGTTTTGACAGATTGCGGGTGATAAAACATTTGGAAATATATTCCTACCTACATCCAGCAAGCAAGCAGAATGTGGCTTTTTAAGGGAGGATTATGATTATGAGAACCGAGATTTGGCCAACAGTCCCACCCCTACTGAATACTCAAAAGTCATGAGTAGAGTCAGTCCCTTCCCCCAAAGTATGAGATTTGTTCAATAATGAACTTTCTTTAGGTTCTTTTTATTCACTGGATAAAAGCAAAGACAAAGCACTTCAATCTGCCTAGAATTCTTCTCTTCAGAATGTCCTGTGCCAGAGCCTTTGAGGAAAGTATCCTCAGGTAGTTTGGGAGCCTTTAGAGCACACTGCAGTTGCCTCTTCAAGTAGGGCTGGTCGTTCCACTAGTCACTTGTCCAGGGCAGTGGGATCCAGGGTGTGGCTCTGCTGCTAGTGCTTCGGGTAGTAATACCAGCATTGCTGAATTCCACCTGAGCTGCCTGGCACAGGACAGATGCTGTCCTGCCTCTAAGAGCTCTTTCAGATGTGCGGTAAACAGCACTTACAAGTGCTGGCGGCTTGATGTGAAGGTGAAGAATGCACGCCCAGATGATGTCTGAAAAGGCACCACATGCATTGATTTAGCTTGTCGGCGCACTGAAAGGCATGCTCTACTGATCTGGTTTTTTTCAGTTCAGTAGAGCGTGCCTGTCAGTGCACCAGAAAGCTCAGTCATTCACCTGGCACCTTTTCAGACGTTACCTGGGCATGAAAGAGCTCTTAAATTTGCTACTGCTGTAGCATTCTCGGGCTATAGTCCTTTCAGTCCACAGTGCCCTGGCCCCATGCACTTGGAGGGGTAGTTTACCACCCTTTTATACTTGACTCTGAGACTCCAGGTTTTAATCCATCAACTCTGGGTTGAAGATGAAGCCTCAGTTTTTCTGGGTTATCCCAAAGGCACCTGGATGATGTGTCTGGAATGTAGGGACACACCTCACACACAGGTAGGCCCTCTTTCCTTGGTGCTTGGGTTTAAATGACCCACACAGGCATCAGCTATGGCTCAAAGACTGAAATATGATGTGGTTGGCATTGAGCTGCTCCTTGACTCATTCTGGATGGAACCGTTGACCATCTGTATCCAGCACACATGTCCGCTTAAAGCTCAGTGTATCCCCAATAGTACATCTCAGTGCTGGTGATGAATAAAACTTGTAAATGGTTTGTCGAAAAATGTAAGTTGTGCCCTTCTGCCTAAGAAGTTACAAATCATGTAATCAAACTGCGTAGTTGTCTCCTCTTAGCATGCACCTGTAATTCATATGACTGTTAATAGCAGATAATGTGACAATGATTGGTTAGACTCTCTAAGATAGAGGTGTTATAATTCTTTTGACATCCATAGAAATCTACACCAGTAATGGTTTTGGCACATAAATCTTAGGATGCAAAAGATGTCTGCCAGTGGTATAGAGACATGTCTTTGGAGCAGGGCTTATCTGAGATATTTTGCCACCCTGGGTAAATTAAATGTTACCAAGAGTGTTAAGAAATGTCATGTGATGGTGGCCCACTTTGGCCTGCAAGCCACCGGCTTGTTGGATTGGGATTTCTCCCAGGTGTGTTAGCATGGAGGCCAGGCTTCGATTGTGGAGACCTCCAGGGTCACAGACCAGGCTGAGATCTGCCCAATTGGGCTACAGTAGGCTATCACGTGTATTTTAGCTTGCTGTGACCCAGCCCAGATTGGATGTGCCATGGTGGCCATCACTGGCCACCATAACTGCCTGTCATAGCAAGGGGTGGGGCACTGGATGAAGCGCAGGGCACACTTGTGCGGCTCCCCAGTGACCAGCGTATTTGTTGGCCGGCCTGACCCAATTGAGACCATGTTGACAGTGGGTTCCTGACTTGGCTTGTAACGGCAGCGCTCCCCTGTCACTTTTGAAAACACCCTAACTTACTATCTTTATGTACCCAAAACCTATCTGGTTCTTGTAAGAAGCCAAGGAACATCAAAGTTAAATCAAATACCATCACACGCCAACAGATATATCTGAAGTTATGAATATCCCATCTGGTTGGGTTTTGTGGGATCAATTTCAGTAGGTATCATCTGCTGATGTGGTGCAGGTGCTGGGGCCTGTGAGGTCCATGACTTGTGAACTTGATCCTTGCCCGTCCTGGCTAGTGAAAGCCAGCTGGGAGACATTGGGGTTGTTGCTGGTGGGGGTTGTCAATGCCTCCATTGGGGAGGGCAAGGTCACAGGGTGCCTGAAGGAGGCTGTGGTGTGGCCTTTGCTCAAGAAGCCATCTCTTGACATTGGCATCCTTGCCAGCTACTATCCAGTCTCTAACCTTCCCTTTTTAGGGAAGATTATTGAACAGGCAGTGGCCCAGCAGCTCCAGGGGCATCTGTACCACATCAATTTCCTTGATCCCTAGCAGTCTGGATTTCATCCGGGCTATGGCACTGAGACTGCGCTTGTGGCCTTGGGTGATGATCTGCGCCGAGAGTTGGACCAAGGTCGGTCCACGATACTGATTTTGTTAAATCTTTCACTGGCTTTTGACACAGTTGACCATGAGATGCTGGTGACTTGCCTGCGGGACCATGCTGTTCTTGGATGGTTCCACTCGTTCCTGGCTGAAAGAACTCAGCGTGTGCTGCTGGGGGATTGTACTTCATCCCCCTGGGACCTCACATGTGGAGCCCCACAGGGATCCATTCTATCCCCTCTCCTGTTCAATGCATACATGCAGCCCATGGCCAAGATTGTGAGAGGGTTTGGAGTTGGTGTCATCGGTATGCTGATGGCACCCGGCTGTACCTCTCGTTTTCATCTGATTCAAGGTGTTGGCTATTACCTTTTAAAGCGCTATACATCCCATGCCTCACTTATCTGCGGGACCACCTCATCTCTCGTGTTCTGGATCGATCCCTGTGGTCAGCTGGGTCCACCCTCTTGGAGACCCCCACCCCCCCATGCGATATCGAAGAGGACGTTCTTGGTGGCCGTGCCACAGCTGTGGATTTCCTCCCGGTAGAGATTCGCCTCTCTCTACAGACAATGTAAAACCAGGGTGTCTTGCCAGCCATTTGGTGAGGGGGGCGGGTGGGGGGGGGGTTTCTTTTGGGGTAAAGGGTTATTTATTTACTTGGACCTCTGTTGTTTTATGGTTTTAAATTTTATATTATAGTAAGTAAGTAAGTTTATTCAAGGCATAAGCACAGGCCGTAGCCAAAAATTAAAATACAAATCTCCCAACTGTGGGGCAAGAATACGCATATGGATAAAACAACATTTATACCTCCAGGAGAAATAGGTAGAACATTCCCACCCAAGAAACTCATCTCCCGAAATAGACAAAATAAATTCCCCCTCTTACCGGAAGACCTTACACCCATGCAGTTCAGAATAATTCAAATATATATTCCCGGCGCTACCAGGGGAAATCTCCAAACTTGTGTTAAGCTATTAAGATGAAAAAATTGTAATGATTGTAAGAAAACACCCACCATAATGCCCAGCTTAGTTAATCCAGGTCAATTGCTTCTAGCACAGGATGCCATAAAATATATGGGGTAGCATACAAGCCGATCAAATCAAACTCCATCTCTTTCAAATGCTGCCTTCCTCAGTTTAAGTGCAGCTAAAGAGAACTTAGCTACATTAATAGTAACCGTGCTATCCTTATCAGACACCAAATAAATTGGTAAATCCTTTTGCGAACATGGGAGGACTTTACCAATAGCAGGCTCCAAAAAGCGAGCTGGGGTGGGTGGGGGGTGGGGTGGGGCTATATTATAGAGTATTTTATATTTTTGTATTCACTGCCTTGTGTTGCCATTGGGCAGGAGGGGGCAGTATATAAAAACTGTAATAAAGAAACAAAAGTAAATAAGATAAATCACAGGCTATCAGTTGTCCAAGATCAATTGCCATCATACCGTCATACATGATACCGTCACATGCAATAATACACATCATGCTCAAAGGGAGCCTAAACCCAGATCAAATTCTTTGATGTTAGTTCAAAAAGTCTGTTAGCTTTTTTTTTTAAAAAAAAAAATATGGATGGGTTGGGCAACACTGTTGTGGTTTTTTTGCACACCTTATCTTCTGTGGATTCTGTCCAATGATGTAGGCAGAAGACTTAAAAAAAATACCACCCAAAAAGGACTGGAACAAGGCACTGTTTGGTGGGTTCTTATGAAGGAGTCATGAGTAGAGCTGAAATGACTAGTCAAATCTAATCAAATTTTATTTAGGTGTATGGCAACTGCCATTGTCGAGTGCATGGCACGCACATGCACACACACACACACATATTTAGTTATAGATATGTAAAGGCACAGTATCAGCAGAGAGATGCACACTGCATAAGCCTATTGCAACAACTAAATAAAACACAATATTAATGAGCCAGCATATAGTATAATAAAACTATTGCATAATGCAAATTATTTCACCAGCAATCATATGAGGCTATATAAAATAATTTTAAAAATTTAAATATTCAAGACACGCATAAAATATAATTTACAAGTAAAAACTGCTGCTGCTGGAAAGGTTGCCACTTTCTTTCAGTGGAAAACTCAAAATGTTGGCATAAACAATATAACAATAGAAGTGTTATTTAGTGCTGATTGTTACACCAACAACCATAAAAAACTATATAAGATAGTCAGAAGATTTAAGTGTTCAAAACACACATAGGGTATCTTTTACGAATAGAAGCTGCTGCTGAAGGAAAAGCTGCACATTTTCTTTCAATGGAAGGCTCAGAATGTTGACATAACCACCTTAATTTTTCAAGCTTTGAAAACCCAGCTAATCTTTCAAGTATAGGAGTAAGTACTGTTGTTCTTAACTCAATAAAGAACAAACACTCAAGTACATAATGTACTTCATCCTCCACCATTCCCATGCCACACGGGCAAATTCTTTCTTCCCTGTGTATTCCATATCTACGGCCCACAGTTGATGCCGTGTCCATTAAGGACATTCTCAGCCTTGTTAAATGCATCCTTAATGATTTCCTCAAATCTAGCTGTAGGTATGATAAGTGAGAATGAGGAAACCAATGTATATAGAGGGGTGCCATTTTTGAAAAGTGAATAGTAGCAATATCTTCTTGCTGAAAAATATAATTTATTCTAAGAAATAGCAATTCCTTCTCTTGCAATGATATAAATCTGTTATCATCCTGCACCAAATACCCCAAACCCATTTGTCTGAGCTGTGTTGTTATAAAGACATACCAGGGTGAATATAAGGAGTATGTTCTTGAAGGAGACACATTTTTGGAAAATGATCTGGAGTCAATGTTAAAATAGAAAACCAGAATGTTAAGATTTTCTTTAGCAGATAAGCTCCTACTGATTCAAGCCCTGTTTTGTCTGAGTATTGCTGCTGGAACAGCTGGCGGCAATCCCAAAAGTTTCCTTAGAAAAATATTCTGAGGTATTTCTGTAGAAGAATCAGTTCTATAGGCCCATATCTCTCCACCATAGATCAATTGGGGAAGTACTTTTGCCCTGTAAGCTCTTAACACAGATGGATGAAATGAGTAGTGAATGTATTGCCTGTGGGTAATACCCGAATGTTCAGGTTGCACTGTGGGTGCCTGGCCTGTACTTGCAATGAGAAATGAGTACTTACATTGGATTTGTTTGGGATTTAAAATGGATAAAATTGTGTGCGCGTCTAAGTAATGCCCACCAACTTTATAAGTCAGTGAATGGAAAGGGATTTGGGCAGATAGCGGGTGGCATAATGGGGAACCTCAGGTCCCAGGGGTCAAATGCAACCCCTGGCAAGTTTTTATGTGGCCCCTTTCCAGGTTTTGGCCCCTGGATGCAGTTCCAACCTCCAAGCACTGAAAATCTGAGCTCAGGCTAAGTGAGCAGAGATGAGAGCATGGACACAAGGATAGGAGACAGATCCATGGCACAGATCCATGATTTGGACCCTCCTTTTTTTGAGCATGCTCCCACTCCCAACTCATTTTCAAGGTGACCCCATGGAAGGAAAAGGTCCCTTACCCCTAACGTAGAACCTAGGACCCTTAGCACAGCTGCTCCAAAGCATAGCTGCTGAACCATAGCAAAAGAGCCCTCTTAAGGCTCTAGCTGTATGCTCTTTATATGACCAATATGCAATGCCCAGATTCATGACTGAAGTAGTTAGGGAGACCAGTAGTTGCTTAGGCAACTCTCATGGTAGGGTGCTAGAAAGGAAACAGGAAGGTTGGAGGTCGAAGGTTTCTGTAGGCAAAGAAACTGTATGTGAACATCAGAGAATCCACCACACAGAGCAGGGGGGGTGGGGGGGAAAGCCCCATGTCAATGTTTTACAAAGTAAATATGGAAGAAACTACACTTTTATGTGAGCTATATGCCCACCTAGTCTACATGACTGAATTTTGAAGAAATAATGAATACTTGCTCTGGTGGTAGAGTTGTCCAACAGATATTGAAAAGACATGGTTGCTAGGTGGCATCAAATAAAGGAATAGTATCTGGACATGAAAGAATCTACAGTTTAGGAGGCAACCCGTATGTTAACACCTTTAGCTTACCATGCCATCCAAATGTGAACCGCGGTCCCACCACCAGAACTATACGAGAAAGGGCTAACTGTAGTGTTCCATGCAGCTGGCAAGGAAAGGACTCAGCAGATTGCCCAACAATCTAGAGAGCTGTTTGTAAGCCTGTTACAGATGTAGTTGCAGTGTGACTGGGTAGCTAAACTTTTTGGCTATTGTGCTAGTATGGAAAATCTGACAAGGGACTTTTCAGCACATATCTGCCCTTAACTTCCATTGACCTTGTAGATTTAGGCTTTTATGAAAATAGTTAGATTTTCAGCCACCATTTAACCTGTATATGTGTGCTTTGTAAGTGTTTAACTCGTCAGTGGGCATGACATAAATTTTAAAGTACAAGGTGTGTGTGCACACATGCATGTACAGTTGAGCTCTGATTTTTGTATCAATTTCAATAGGTCTCTGTGGCCTCAATCCAGAAAGCACTAAAGCAGTAAGCACAGGTTTAACTTTAACTACATACTTAAGTCTTACACCTTCAGCACATGCTTAAGTTCTTTACTGATGCTTAAATGTTGGTGTTTTGCTCACACAAATCTGGAAATTTTTGTGGGCTCACAAATGGGACCCACCAAAATATGGGTCCAAACTTTTGATGGGTTTTACATGGAGAAACAATAATATGGGAAAGAAGCCTCAATAGCAGCTTTCCTGAGCCAATGGGTTCTTTTGCTTGTGTCTAGACCAAAGGGGTTTGGATAATTTCAGATTAGCTTTGGATAAGCCTCGGGACTGCTAAATGGCTCTCCTAACCAGATCAAACCTCTAAAGGAGCTTGAGGTTCGTCCATTACTAATTTTCATATGAATTGTATTAAAAAGCCCTGAAGTTGAAATATGTCTTGCTTTAAAAATAGAATAATAAAATTATAAATCAGGAGGAAAAAATTAGGCAGAAAAATGTAGAAAACAGACAAAAAAGCAAAGGAGAAAGTGAACTCCATAAAAATACCATACATGCCAGGCCCTTCAAATATGATTTCCTGTGTACTGCAGTTTTAAAATCCATGGTGTTACAACATACTCTGACATTTGAGGGCAAAGAATAAAACCCTGTTTAAACTTTGGAGTTGAATGAGTGTCATCTGACCCATCCATGCTCTGATCCTAAACCTAGGACATGTCAGACGATTTTCCATTCAACTAGTGTCTGCACCACTCCTGTGACTCTTCTCCACCCAGTTTGTGAAAAGATAATGCTGACATGCTTCCTGTTATGAGCTACTGGGTACAGCTCCTTAGCATCCTGGCACTGGAAAGCCTGTGGGTTGGGCAGAGGACTTCAAAAGCGACTTCTGGCACATGGAAAAAAAATCTTGAAGCGAGCTTGGGTGACTCCCAAAATGACCTGCTCCAAGCAAGTCAAAAGAAAGCTACATGTTAAAGACCCAGAAGCCTCTAAAGAGCCTGCCTGAGATTTATGATTTACTATGTTATTGCTGAAAATGAACTGACAAACATAATAACTGCTGGCAAATCCGAAAGGGCATAAACATCGATGCAGGAGATACCCATCCCAAATTGACTAAGGAGTGCTCGATGAGTCCCTCATTTTAACTGTGCAAAAATGACAAGATAGACATGGAAGGAGGGCATACGTCGGACATGTTGCCAGTGCACTTGTTCCCTATCAGATTAGTCAATGTCGGAACAAATATTTGATGAAACCCTACAGAGTACAAGAGTGAAAGTAGCTGTAAGAAAAAACAGTTCACCAGCATGACTAAATTAGCAGGCTTAGGCATGGCTCATGCAGCTTCAGCAGTCATCTGATTCACAGACTGGCTTTCTCTGCAAGGAGGAAGTTTGTTCCTCTTTGCAGAATACGGGAAATATTAGGAGCTACGAAAAAAATAGTTTGGAAGAAGAAAGTATGTGTATTTTGGTTTATAGCCGTAAATAAAATCCACCAATCAAGCAAGAAAATATGTATCGTACCTCACCACAAAAACAGTGCTCACCAGAGCCACGGTGGAATCTGACTAATGAAGCACTGACCATGGACTCTAAACAATGCTTTGTGAATATATTTATAACAAGAATAAATTATTTATTTAGTATTTATATAACACAACAATGTACACGGCACTGAACAATCACTAACTAGAGACAGGACCCTTCCCCGATGAACTTACAATCTAGTGAGGTGAGATGGATGGCTTTGGCAGCAGAGTATTGAATCAGAAGCTGGGCTGGCCTGACCACAGGGCAACCTGGGGCAGCCGTCTCGTGTCCTGCAATGACCTCTATCGTGTCCTGCAATGGCCTCTATTCCTGTGCCTACACAGGATAGGCTGTGTAGGCACCACTCTCTCTCAGGGGGTCCCCAAACATAACCACCTTCAGGGCACTGTAGAGGTTGCCCCCAAGAGGGAGGGGCTACCAGGCCCCCCACATTTTATATTCACCCTGGGCCCTGCAAATCCTAAGGCTGGCCCTGAACAGAAGTGAGACGGTCAAGGTGAGAGGGGAGGAGGCCAGTAAGGAGAAAGTTGCAGTAGCCAAGGTGAGAGATGACTCGGGTTTTGGCAGGAGAAGTAGTAAGGAAGGGCCAGATTTTAGCAATGTATCTTGCATCAAAACAGGTGTGGAGTTTTGCTAGGCTCCTTGGTCCTGTCTGCTGCAGGATGAACCAGTGTGTCAAAGCTCCAGTATCTGAAAGGCAGGTAGGAACTGTGCCCCAGCTTCTTCCGACATTGCTGGAATCCCACTTGTGGGTGAAGAGCATATTTATTTTTTTGTTTTCCCTACAGCTTTGCGGAAGGCAGTCCTTGAACTGAGGCCCAGGAGATCATGAATTTGAATGTCACTCCACTTACTGTGCTTCCTATACACAGCCCTGCTTACCCAGTACCAAGCAACCTCCTAGACCCTGCTCTCCAGGATAAGGAAATAAAAGCTCCAAGTACCTCATTTGCCCCAAGTAAGCTGACAGACTATGCAAGGCACATGAGAACTAGAACTAGGCTAGAAACCTAGCACAACAAGTCTCAGTTCAGTTTCAGTTTACTGGATGCTAGCATAACCATGATTCATAACACAATATAAAATAAAATAACACATGAATACAATCTACAAGAATACACAATACAAATAAATAATATATACATCCATTTAAAAATAAAAGCAAATTACAAGACTATCAATAAAAACTATTTGATACCTAACAAAACGTTTAGGGAATCTCTAGCATGACCATTGACCAGTCAAAGGGCAGCTACCCAGCCATACGGCTGATTCTGCTACAGCTAAACTTGCCAACCTCTAGGTTTCATCTGGATACTCTGGGGTTTGACCCAGAGGTTTCTGGCTTCAGGGAAAAAAAAACCAATTTCTCTGTCTCAGCTTGGGGTGACTGTAGCTGACCTGAGAATTGGATCTTCCAGCGGTGGCAGGCGGCAGTTATGTCACAAAGGGTGCAGGCCCTAAGGATTTCCCACCCCATTACCAATGTGGCCCCACTTCTGTGGAGCACCACAATGTCATGATGTTCCACAAGGGTGACCCACCCACTCCGGCAAATCGTGATGTCGCAACACTCTGTAAGAGGCAGGGCTATATCAGAAAGGGGCATAAAAACCCCTTTGTTCTGCTCCCTCTGAGTTTCCTTCCAGAGGCAGCAGCCCTTTAGCACACTGCTGAGTAAGTTAGAGGCAAGTGTGTAACTTTTTATCCTTACCCTGCTCAGCTCAGGATGCTCTCACTTCAATTCCAAAATGTTAAAAATGATGCATTCATTAAAAGTGGTGGTTGACGTGGGAGGAAAATCATCATGTTGCAGTCACGCCCGGCAGAGCTGTTTCGGGTGGTGCGAGGGCTGGTTAGTCCGGCCTCCCTCCACCTTGAGGGGGACGTGTCCCAGGCCCGCTGTGAGGAGTTTGTCAACTATTTCGCAGACAAGATCGCTCGGATTCAGTCCAACTTTGATGCTGGATTGATGACAGTAGGTGAAGAGCGCGGGGGGGCGGAGGTCCCGTCTGGTTCAGCTTCGCGGGGAGAGTTTCAGGAAGTGACGCCGGCCGATGCGGTGGATGTCCTGGGGTCTGTGAGGGCCACGTGTTGCGAACTTGATCCGTGCCCATCCTGGTTGGTAAAAGCTTCCAGGGAGACGCTGGGGACGGTGCTGGCGAGGGTAGTGAACGCGTCCTTTCGACAGGGGAGGCTGCC
>QEPC01008313.1:4405793-4424388 GCA_003113815.1 Sphenodon punctatus
GGGGGGGGGGGGGGCGACTCTCCTAACCTCTACCAGGAACCGTGGTCCCCTGGGAGGGCGAGTCACCTGTCCCCTCGGACCATACCCTCCATGCCCCATAACCACCCCTATAGCTGCACCCCCCTCCCGTCTGCACCATCCTGACCCCCACCTTTTGGCTGTTTGCCCTTCCTCTGGAAATTTCCCCCTTCGGACCCCTCCCCTCCCGACTCCCCATTACTCCTCCCACCTCCACCCAAGCCTCCTACCTGTAGCTGAACCTCCTGTTGCCACCAGGGGCTGGCTTCAGATATCTTACCCTTTCCCCTCCAATCTCCCCCTGTCACTGGGAGTTGGGCAAAAAACCCTGCCTCCCACCACCACATGAACCCTCCCCCAGCACACACTCCTGCTGCCACCAGGGAATGGTGCCGGGGGAACCTCCCTCCTCTCCCACCCCCCCACCATTCAATAACAAAGAACATCCCCCACCTGCTGCCACCAGGCAATTCTCTCCCGTACACCATCCCTCACTGCCACCAAGGGTTAGTGCTAAGGAGACCTCCCCCCCCTTTCCCAACTGCCCCTCCCGACTCCCCTTAAAACCTGAAAAGAAGAACTCACCAACATAGCACCCCACGGTCCTCAAAGGGCCCCAAAGGGCCCCACCCTTGCACCGCAATTTCACCGGAAGAGTTGCCCGTTCCATCTTACTGCTGCTGCCATACCACCAATGCCCACTGCCGTGTTTCCAGAACTGGCAGCTATTAGTGAAAGAACAAATGTCTGTAGCTTTCCTCCAAGTGTATCAGACATTGACAAAATTGGTGAAACGTAGGAATTTGGAAACAGAGTCAGCCTTAGGATTTTCAGGGACCAGGGCAAAGATAAAATGCGGGGGCCCTGGTGGCCCCTCCCCCTTGAGGGCAACCTCTGTGGTGCCCTGAAAGGGGTCATGTTTGGGGCCCCACTGAGAGGGAGTGGTGCCCCCACAACCTGTCCTGATGAAAATAGTGGCCACTGCAGGGCCCTCAGAAAGAGTGGGGCCAGGGGCGGTCGTCCCAGGCCGTCCTGTGGTAAGTCCATCCCTGTTTGGAAAGAGACTAGCATCTTCATAACACAGCAAGTTGGAATCGGTCGGGAAAATGGAAAGTCAGTTATTCTGTAATCGTAATACCTCGTGTTCCAGGTAGTCACCTAACCATTTCGGTATCTGGGTGTTACCTGTGGGCCCAACATTTGTTACCTGTTTCAGCTCTAGTCCAGGTAGACCACCCCTCTGCAAAGTGATGCCATCACTCAGATGCAGCAAGGCTTTGCATGCTGCTGCGCCTCCTCCTCCTCATGTCAGTGTGTGGCGTGCCCACAATGCACCTTGGACCAAAATCCCAAAGTGCAGTGTATCCAGGATTATTATTTACTACTTACATAGCACCAGCAATGTGCGGTGTACAGTCATGACAATGGACAAGTCCCTGCCCAAGGTACTTACAATCTAGAATGGACAAGGGAAGAAGAACATGAGGAGAGACGGATAAATTTGTGAAGCTGAGAAGTTTGAGGGGCATGTGTTTAGCTTAGTTACAAAGGAGGAGGGGGATCCTGGAGGATGAGACAATACAAGGAGAAGCATACAGGAGCAATCTATGGAGGTGAGGGAAATCTGAGGAATTCCTATACACAGATGTTCATAGCATGTGTGACATGTTTATAACATGACATATGCACCTTCGAGTAGCATCCATATATGAAAAAATGGATGAGGTACTAGTGTAGCCACTCCAGCCCATACTAAATGCCAGAGTAGGAAAACATGTGAAACCACAGCTGTGTGTGCTGATGTCATGTACGTGCCACTCCTTGCATTGGTATGTGGGAAACATGATCTGTGGAAACATCATAAGACAGGGTCCCCCCCTCCTAATTTAGGTCTTTACTCTTTTCCAAGCAAGTGTCTGAGCCCTGCTGTTTTAACCTATGAACACCACACAAACAGGCATCATACGTTGTGGTGCGAGGGAAATGTGACATGTTCATAGCATGACAAATGTCTCAACAGCTATAGAATAACAGAATCCTAGCACTTGTAGGGTTGGAAGGGATAGCAAAGGTAATCTAGTCCAACCCACTGCTCCAAGGCAGGATATCCTTTGCCTGCAGCATCACAGACAAATGCTTGTCCAGCCAATTTCAGAATTCTGCTTGATGTTTCTGAACTGATGTCCCCATTCCCCCACTTGAAAGGAAGAAGTTGCTGTGCATGAGCCACATAGCAAAAATGGTCAGCCTCTGCAGTGAGGCCAAGGCATGAATGTGTTGTGGTTATGAGCTATCATTATCTCTCTTTCTGGAGGCAGGTACTACTCAGTAGTTAATATTGTGCAATGGGAAAGCGAAGCTTGCTGCCCAAACCATGCCTGCTAGGCGGAAAAAAGAGACTCTTTTCTCTGGGGAACTCTCTGGGATTCTTGGCCCAGCATATTTCTTTTATCTGCACTGAACCCATTAGCTACTTTTCTTCTGTTCATTCAAAATAATTCTCAGAAGGTAGGTAAGCCTGCAAAGGACCTTGGGGAGAAGTACAAGACCTTCATTCCCTGCATCTTTTTGAGAGCAGGTGCCTGAGAGGGGGGAATGTGTGAGCTCAATTATGGATTACTATGGGCTCTCTAATGAAGTGTATTGCAGAAAAGGCTAGCAGCAGGGCTAGTACCTTAAAGCAACCAGACATTTTATGATGGCGAGAGCGGGACCCATTGGAACCAGATGCAGCCACAGTTTTCATCTTATTTATACCATGGAACGTTTTCAGATACAAAACAGGCGGCAAGCAGGAGATTCAGTACTGATGGGAAAACCACAATTTGTAATTCCACACTAAGACAAGGACATTAAAGAAGCAGAGAATCATAGAATTGAATCATGGAATCTTAGAGCTGCAAGGGATTTCGGGAGTCATCTATTCCAATCCCAGGGTGGATGCAGGATGACTACAGAGGAAGGCAATCAGCAGGGATATAGTTACTATGCACGCAGTGAAGGGGCTCAGGTGAGCCCAGGACCCAGATCCCAAGGGGGCCCTTTACAAGTGCCTGATCACCGCTAGGAAATAATCAGACTGTGCAGGGAAGGGAGTGGAGCCAGCACTCCACCATTGCCGATTCTAATGTCCCTGTAATACTTTGGACACTTGCAAAGGACTCCACCAAGAAAGAGATGCTAAGAGTAAGTTAGGTGTGTGAGTGTGTACGGCTTCCCCCATCCCCACCCACCTTCGTTGCAAGATTGCAGCTGCTATCCAGGGCCTGCTGGGAGCTTTCCTGGGGAATCCCTGCTTCCCCACCCTGGAGGTCCTCCCTCCCCCCAACTCTGGGGGGCCCATGATTGGGACTTGAGCCCAGGCCCACCACAGATATGGGGTATCGGGTAGAGAAGAAATGAGTATCCAAAGTGAATATCAAATTCAGTCCATTCAAATCCAATTTTGGCAAAGCGGACATGAAGTGGAATTCACTTCCACAAGCACTTGCAGATTTAAATTTTGATTTTGGTATTTTTGTGTTCGATATTTTGATCATTTAATGGAAATCAGTAAAGGATGTGAAATTAGGTTGAATGATAAGCTAGAAAAAGTTCAAAATTCTACCTGTCTTGGCATTGGGATATCTTATACTGAAGAACTAAAGCCTGCACTAGATGAAAGAATTCAGGCAGCGGAAAGATTGTTTGCATTAGGGAGTAAGATCACATCATAAGATCAGTTTAGCTAACAAAATTTGAATGTATAATTGTGTAATATCTGCTTTAATTTATGGCTCAGAAACACGGTGCATGAAAGTAGAATATATGAGTGGACCACTTCAATTTAAAATACCTAAGAAGGAGATGCAACATTAAGTGGCAGCATTGTGTGAAGAATGAGGAAATAAGCCATTGTACAAAGCAGCATAATTTGTTGTGTATAACGATGAACAGAATATTAAAATGGTTGGGTTATACTGAATTAATGGAAAGATCAAGAATTGGAGCAAGCAAACCCACTGGTGCCCAAAGCGTAAAACAAAAGTCAGGACTCGGAGACCAAAAAAGACACAAGGGAAAGAACAGTGAAAGAGGCCATCAACAGATGGATGATGATGTGATATGAAGTGAAAGAGACCTCAAAGATTCAATGTAAATGGCAAAACATGGTTGCCACCTTATCAACCTGCCAAGAAGTGTGCACAGCGTATGCATCTAGGTCTGCATTTTGGTCACTTCAGTATTGGAATGCGAATATGGTGGTTCCAAAGGTAGCAATCACATTCGAAAAGGTTTTTTTAAGAAAAAAATAGTATCACCAATAGTTACTGAAGTACCACAGCACTAAATGACTGAAACATCAAAAAGAAATAAAAGAAGATATGAATTTTGCAACAGAAATGAAGACTAATCTGGATATTAACTTGAATATGCAAGTATTTTTATCAACCAAAAATGCCAGATTCATTTCAGCATTAGCATCTTCTCACATTATGCAACAGAAAGGGAAAAGGCAGTTTTAGAGACAGATGTGGGGTCAGAGAGTCCCTATAAGAAAAGGGGGCCTTGAACTAGCATCTCTGGGCATCTAGGGTGGTGGGCATCTCCACAGTGCCACCACCACATCTTGACTTTCTCCCAGAATTCACCTTGTAGGCCCTTCTGCTTCCTGATTAATAACCAGTCCATATAAAGGTCTGACCAGCAAGAGCAGGTAGCTGGGTGGATCAGTGCTCCCTCCCTGTTTTCTGTGTTTGTCCCTGAATCTGAGCCTGTCTCTGCCCTGTTTCTGTGAATCTGTCTCATCTACCTGGTCCTGGTCTTGTTCTCCATCTGTTTCCTTCTGGACCAGGACTCGAATTATAAGGAAAAAGGTCGGGGGGCCCTCAGTGAGATCATGCTCCCCTGTAGCCTTCTAAAGTCAGTAGCTACTCGATCCTGACTCAACTGTTGTTCTGCTCCCATACCCAAACCTTCAAGCCTGCTCATGACCTGGATGCTATCCCTGATAGGTCCAGAGGGTACCATCCTCTCATGATGGGAGCAATGAAATTTAGCATTTGGCAGAGCAGCAGACTGTGAGCGTGCTGGTAGTCAATATGGGCATTCGTCCATTTGTAATAAATTGGATGTGGGCCCACACCAACTACTGGCATATGCACTGTCCCACTGGCGGATCATGCTGTGTTGACTGTAATGTATGGCAAAAGATATGCAAATATTTACTGTGCAGCATGTGTCTCCTCTTTGGTAGCCTCACCCAAGGAAAGGGTGAAATTGTAATGGTGGCTGAAGAGGCATTAAGAGATGAAGCAGGCTCCTGTTGCCCTCCTGAATACATTGAGCATCTACAAGAGTGAAATATTGTCACCTTTGCCTTTTCAGCCTAGCCATAAAATGAAATGGTAGCTGATGCTTTTGGTATTGTCAGACACCAAAATGTGTATGTGGCGTGCCCTCTCTGTTGTTAAAAGGTTTGGCAACTCCCAGCCGTCTGTCTCGAAATGTGTCCAATCCGTTATTGTTCACAGCTGCTGCCCTTTCCAATATCTCAGCAGAAAACAGAATGAAGGTGTAATTTATTGTCTGGTGTGGTGATACCTTGCCCGGTAGCCAAAAATAATCTTTAGCAAAAGAACATGCTGGATATCTGTCAGCCATGTGATATCATTGGGGCACAGATGTCGCAGCTCAGAGGTCACCAGCTCAATGGACAACCACAGACATTTTTCCTGTCCTGTCTAGTTATTTGAGTGTGTTAAGGAGCAACGTGAAGGGCCTGGAGCCTGGGTACATTTCCCAGCTGTGCTATTGGTCTGGTGTATAATTCTGACTCTGTTCTGTTGAGGATGAGTGGTATGATCCACTTTGCTGAGGTTTAAATAAAATCAAGTTAGTTTGTGCTAGGTACTAATAACAGGTGCTACTACAATAGCCCCTGAATGCCTCCCAGCATCTCAGTGAGGCAGGGGAATACTAGGACCTTCCTTTTAAGAGATGCAGGACTGAGGCATAGGGTGTTAACAAACGAGAAAATAGCCCCCTAGAGTCGGGTTTTGGTCCATTTAGCCCCCACTCACATGTTTAGTGCGTAGACCCTAATAAACGGGCAGCCCTCTGCATATAGCTCTCGTGTGTTTGGGCAGCCCCGCTCACAGGTTGAGTGTGACAAAACTAATATAAGGGCAGGTGTTCTTCCCCACCACGGTCTGCCCACCAACCCCCAATAGTGGCCAGTCCTTGCTTACATGCGGCACACACCTGGGGAGCTGCCCAGCGCTTTAAACATTTGGCACGTGGTTTGCAGACTTAAGACAGATGCCTTTACCACAGCCATGGATGCGGAGAGTAGGGATGGGCGAACGCGGTTCAGAAGTTTGGAGTTCAGACCGAACTCGACCAGTTTGGCTGACCAAACCGAACTTCCGAACCGAACTCAATTTTCAAACCGGACCGGACCGAACCGAATTTCTGAACTTGGCTCTGTTCGCCCATCCCTAAAAGATAATATTCCATTTAGTTCAATGGGGTTTGAATTTCCAAACTTTGTTTGGAAGTTCGGAGTTCGGACCAAACTCAAATAGTTCGGTCGACAGAACCGAACTTCCGTGAGTGCTAGTGCTTAGTGCTATTCCATACTGCCATCCTCTTTGTTACCCCCCATGTGTCCCCCACCCTCCTCATGTGCAAGTGCATAGCCAGAGGACTCTCGACCCGCTGTTTTTGGTGCACTCACCATCTTCCCTTCCCTTCCATCCCCCAAAGTGGCTTATTGCTATGCCATACTGCCATTCTGCACTGCCCCTGCTTGCCCAAACTACCCACCTTTCCCAGAATAAGCATGTAAACCAGGGATTGTGAAAAATATAACAACTTTATTTAACAATATAAACTTTAATTTAACTTTATTTAGTGAACTTTATTAAATAGTGCTTTATATATTTAAAAAGTCCATTTATTTCTTCTTCTGTTTGCCCCTTTTGGTGGTGGCGGGACTGGCAGGGGGAAATTTTCTTCCTCCCCCTGTTCCCGTGGATCTGGCTGTGGAGTTTGTGGGGGACTGTTGGCTGGAGGCATGCTGCTTGCGACAGGACTGGTGGTGGGGGAGGTGTGTCTGGCCCACAAGGCATTCAGCAGCATGAGCATAACGCAGAGAGGGCTCGGGTGCTTTGGCGGGGTGTGTGTGTGTGTGTGTGTTAACTGCTGGGGTCACTAGGGCAGGCAGTGCGGATCCAGGTGTGGGGGCATGAATGCCGATGGGGGTTGGCATAGGGCATCTGCCCTTGAGCAACAGTGCTCAGGGTTGCGGCAGCTGCATGCTTGACCAGGGAGGTCTGGATAAGGAGAGACTATGACGGACTGTTTGAGCCTATACCAACAGATCTGCCGTATCCTTGCTCGCCGCCTTGATTACACTGTCTGACCGCTGGAACTACTACCAGAAGCAGGCTCAATGCCTCTCCTCCCGCCGGTGGTGCATGCAGGCCTCAGTTGCAAAAACCTTGCCTTCTGCAGCATTCTGCTGCAGTAGCTGCCCATGCTTCCTGGCCATGCCGTGAATCACATTCTGGATCTTGTCTGCATGCTGCTTAGGGCGTTTTTAAATGTGCGCTCTCCCAAGCGCGTTTTGGAGAAGACGGCTCCAAAACGGGTTTGGGAGAAAGCCGGGTTTGGGAGAAGCTGTCTTCTCTGCCCCAGCCAGTGATTAAATTTAATCACTGGCTGGGGGCTTTAGAGGGGGGAGGGGGTTTGTCAGCGCTGTCTGGGGGAGGCATAGGGCATCTGCTGGCTTTCCCCCGCCTCCACCCCTCCCTTGCTTGCAAACCAGGGAACATGGCGGTTCCCAGGGAGAGGGCAGGAATCCTTGGCCGGTTTGATGTGGGAAAGATCCAGCATCAAACCAGGCCAAACATTTAAATGATCGCAAAGAAAGGCGGCTGATTTTTTGTATCATTTAAAAGCGCCCTTAGTCTCCTTGACCAGCTCCCTCACCAAATCCTCCCTACACCGCTAGTTGCGAACCCACAGGACTTGGCTGCACTGGGTGTTTGGGGCTGGGAATTCTGTCCATGCTTGTTGCTCTGGCAGACCTGTACTAATGCAACAAGGAAAGCTATTATTTATTTATTATTATCACTATTATTATTTCTTGCATTTGTATCTTGCCCCTCTCACCCAGGGGCGACTCAAGGCAGCTAACAATAAAGCAAATTGTCAAAATATAAAACACAATATAAATACAGTATAAATAAATAGAACACATTAATACTTGTACAGATAAACTCCTCCCCCCCCAACCCATCCCACCCACCCTCTCTCCTGTTGGAAGAGTCAGGTCTTACATTTATGCCAGAAAGCAAGGAGATTCGGGCTGAGGTGAATCTTGGTAAATCTCAGCCGGGGGGTTATTCCAAAGCAACGGTGTGGCCAATGAGAATGCCTTCCTGCTCGTACGGACCCATCAACAACGCGGGACCTCCGGGAGGGTGTACCCGGATGACCGCACCAGGGACCCTGGGGGTGAGCCGATTTTCCAGATGAGCAGAACCCAGACCGTTAAGGACTTTAAAGGTTAAAACTACCACACCCAGCTTCCTGCCCCGGTGTTTAAACCCTTGCCCATCCTTCCTGTCAATTTTAATGGCTGCCCTGCCAGTCAAAAGGGAAGCGTGAATGAGTACCTGGCCTTTGTTGCTGCTGTGGCGGTTGCTGTGGCAGAATCTCAGGATCATGAAGTTGTCAGGCAATCCATACATAACATAGATCAGGGGTGGGGAACCTTTCCCCTCCTGAGGGTCCCTTTGAAAGCTTGCACAAGCTCCGAGGCCCACACAGAAGTTAGGGCGGGAGTACTTAAGGGATGCACTTAAGGAAAGGAGGGCCCAATTCATGGATCTGTGCCATGGAACTATCCCCTATCCTTGTTTGCATGACCTCATCTCTACTCCCTTCCCTTGAGCTCAGATTTTCCATGATGGGAGGCAAGAACTGGATCCAAGGGCCAGATCCAGGAAGTGGAAAGGGGCCACATAAAAACTTGCCATGGGCCACATTTGGCCTCCGGGCCTGAAGTTCCCCACCCCTGACATAGATAAATAAAGCACAACCATTTTGGTTTTCACCTCCTCCCCCCACCCCAATCCTGCTGTCCCACCATGGTGCTTTTTCCACCCGGTGTTTCAGTCCCCACTCACTCAGTGAAAGACATAAAGAAATGAAGGGCACAAAAATCAAAACGTGTACAGAGATCAAGTTCATGCCCAGTGCTGCCCTGTGCCGGGGATTTGCTTCCCCATGGTGTCTCAGCCATCTCACAACACAGAAAAGAAAAAAAATCCCACATAAGTAGGTAGCAACAAACAGAAGCTTTTACCATGAAACTGTGTAAGCGCAACCCACCCTCCAGGTGTCTTCACTTACTGTTCTTCCTCTGCCTTCTCGATAGAGGGGGCTTCTGGGTCTTCCGTACTCTCCACTAGTACCTCTGGTGGCTCGAGGGGTAAGAGTCACAGTGTCCATGTCCACGTTGACAAGTGCTGGCTGTAGGGCAGGGATAAGCATGGAGGGATCGCTGCCGGCAGTCATCAGTGCCATGACTAGAGCCAGAGCAATTGCAGTGAGGGGACCCATATCCACCTGCGTCTGGCCCCTGGAAAAAGTACAGCCATAGAGGTAGGATGCCACAATGGCTGTATCTATGCACATGAACTGACGGAGGATAAGAACATAACAAGTGCCATACTGGGTCAGACCAATGGTCCATCTAGCCCAACATCCTGTCTCCGATGGTGGCCAATCACGGTGACTTGGGAGAAGCACCCAACAGGTCACAATGGGGGATCCATTCCCTGTTGTTTCCCTCCAGCTCCCATGTTCCCCGATCCTGTCTGGCTAATAGCTGCTAATGGACCTATCTCCCAGAAACTTGTCCAAACCTCTTTTAAACTCAGCTGTAGTATTGGCCCTTACCACAGCCTCTGGCAGTAGATTCCACAACCCAATTATATGCTGAGTGAAAAAACATTTTCTTTTATTTGTTTTCTACTTGCCACCCATGAGTTTCATGGAGTGTCCCCTAGTTCTAGTACTAGCTGAGAGGGTAAATAACTGATCCTTGTTTATTAGTTCCACACCACTCATGATTTTATAGACCTCTATCATATCTCCTTAGTTGTCTCTTCTCCAAACTGAAGAGCCCCAACCTATCAAGCATCTCCTCATATGGGAGCCCTTCCATGCCCGTGATCATTTTTGTTGCCCTTCTCTGTACCTTTTCTATTTCAGCTATGTCTTTTTTGAGATGGGGCAACCAGAACTGCACACAATATTCGAGGTGCAGTCGCACCATTGATTTGTATAGAGGCATTACAACAGCCTCAGTTTTATTCTCTATCCCCTTCCGAAAAGTTCCTAACATTCTGTTTTCTTGACTGCTGCTGTGCAGTGCACTGTAGATTTCACTGTACTGTCCACAACCACCCCCAGATCCTTTTCTTGAGTGGTAGCTCCTAGCTTAGTACCCAGCATTGTGTACGTATAGTTTGGATTATTTTCCCCTACGTGCATCACTTTGCACTTGTCCACATTAAATCTCATTTTGCATTTAGATGCCCAGGCACCCAGTGTCATAAGATCCTGTTGCAGTTCCTCACAGTCTGCTCGTGTTTTGACTACCTTGAATAACTTGGTGTCATCTGCAAATCTGATCACCTCACTCTTAACACCCTTTTCCAATTCATTAATGAATACATTTAACAGCACAGGTCCCAATACAGATCCCTGAGGCACACCATTTTTTATATATCTCCATTGTGAAAACTGACCCTTTAGTCCTACCCTTTGCTTTCTATCTTTTAACCAGTTTCTGATCCATAGTAAGACACTACTTCCTATCGCATGACTTTTTAACATGAGGGACCTTATCAAATGCTTTCTGGATATCATAGTACAATGATGTTTGCTTTTCATGGCCGGAGGCAAAGTTGCCAACGATGTTTGCCTCTTGCAGCCAGAGGTTAAGTTGTTGTTGCAAATCTCCTTGTAGCCCCTGCGCAAGTCCTTGGCGCACTGCCAGTATTGGTTCATGTCTCTGTTGTATCCCTGAAGTGCCATTTGTGCCTAGTTTTTTTTGGAACACTGCATCATTCCTGTAGGACTTGTCCAGTTGGTACTGGATCTTCTGCTGCCCCCATAGAGCAGTGAAGGTCTTGGTCTCTTCCTCACTCCAGCAAATACACCTTTGGCAGGCAGATTGGTAAGAGGAGAGGGCCTGCAATGAAACACTAGAGGTAGCGGTGTATGTAGTTGCCGGACTGCTGTTCTGAGCCATGGCCAATGTGAAGGAAAGGCTGTGGAAGTCGCTCCGGAGAAGGCAATGGCTTTGAAAGAAAGAATGTTGGACATAAGCTGTAAACCAGGACAAGTTGGGACAATGCATGTTTGAATTTGGTGTGCATTGGGCCTTTAAGGTGGACATTAAGTGTGCATCAGTGAGAGTGAGTGTGGAGGAGAGGGTCAGGAAGTGGTTGCTCCTTGGAATGCTCTAGGCTTTCACCCACGACTCTATGCTACTGACGGACCTGTATGTGCACAAGACTGCGCAACTTAATCGACAGGACACAGAAATGTGGACACACATAGGCCCCAATTTTCCCACATGATGGGCTCCATATGCTCCGAGACCATGCTGTGAATGGGGGCTGCATGTCCAATGAATGATGGCCACATGACCGGTGGGGTCAAACACCTAATAAACAGGTATGTGGACACACACTTGATTTTGGGCTACCATCTTGTTTGTCAACACGTATAGAGAGGTTAAAACGGGTGAGAAATCTTATGCCCTGGGACCCATTTTGAAAATTAGTCCAAGCCCTGAGCACACCTGGGAAACTGAGGAGTGTGCTCAGGATGGGGGAAAGAAGAGGAGAGTCCAGATCATGGATGTATGCCATAAAGCCATCCCCATATGCATGTCCTCATCTCTGCTCCCTTACAGTAATAAACTAACTCTTTCAGTGCTTGAGGGCAGGGGCTGGATCCCTGGGCCAGATGCAGGAATTAGAAAGGGGCCAAATAAAAAACAGGCCACAGGCCACATCTGTTCTATGAGCTAAAGGTTCCCCATCTTTGAGCAAAGAGTTCTGACAAAGCAGGGAACTGAACTCAAGCTCTTTCAGCCAAGAGCAGCACCTGAACTGCTAGACTATCTTTCCTCATTCGATAGATGTCAGTGACACCTCAGACTATCTCAGCTTGGGATCAAATGCCTAGCAGTATTAATTCTTTCTTGTACAAGGCTGAAGAGGGAAAGAAGGAACGAGATTTTCACAAAAGGTATGTGACAGGGTTTGGCTTGTCCTGTGGGTGAGTGTTGTCAGAATTGGTGCCGAGATGAACTTTCACTCGTGGGAATTAGCTCTATTTAAAGTCCTTTAATACTATTCATAGTCTTCAGTTCTAGCATATAGTTCTCAGCATCAGCATACACAGCCTCAAGCACAAACGCAATTCAGATCTTAGACACTGGCTTCCTAGTCCAAGCCCTCTTGTAGCTTAGCAAGTTCCAGTCTCTCAACAGTTCCTTCATCTAGGTCTTCAGCCTCTGGTTTCAGTCAGCATTAGCATAGCAAACAGTCACTTTCCAATTCTAGCCAAGCTACTCACTTTCTTCCTGTATCCTAGTAGTTTACATCAGGAGATCTCACCAACCATTTCTGTTGGACTGACTTGGCCACACCCAACCCACAGCTGTGTTTAATCAGGCACCGCCCCTTCTAACACTCAGCACCTGCAGCCTTATTAGCATAGTCCTGAGGTCAGGCGCGACTTGCTAAAGGGCCAGTTGCTCACAGGGACTCTTTCCTGTTACAAGGTATATTTGCAGAGTTCTTGACAATGTTTCTTACTTCCAGTAAATGTGGCGTCTGTTGTTTGTACGCAGTGTGAAAGATGGAGATAAAATGGTTATAATAATATCTTTTTATTAAGCCTGTTTCTGTTGGTGAGAATATGCAAGTCTTTGAGCTATATGTTTTGTCATCCTGTGGAGTATTTATTATTATTAATCTAGCACCAGCGATGTACCTGGTGCTGTACAATCAATAGCTACAGACAGGTCCTTCTCCCTAAGGGGCTTACAGTCTAAGAGACAAGGGATGGGGGAGACAAGAGTACATTCATGAGGCTGAGAAATTGCAGGTACGTGTGCTTCGCAATGCAGTAGGATCATGCTTGCATTTTGTATGAATTTATTTTGGGTGTGTATTACTTTAAAGGAAGTCTTTGCTCTGAGTGGCTTAAGAAATTCTTTCTCCTGCTGCTGGGTGTGGCACCATAGGCAAGACATAACTCCTGTATATAAGGCCTGCAGCAGAGTTATGCACTCTCTCTCTCTAAATTCCATCGGGAGCATAGAGTTGTGTCCTGCACCCAAATACGCTTTCTGATTGCTAGCTTTGGATGGTGCATGTTGGAAACCAGGGACTCTCCACCCCCCCACCCCCACTATACATGTTGCAGTGTTGCCCTATAACATGTATAGTGGGTGGGTGGAGAGTGTCTTGTGTGAAAATGCCCTAAATCTTTGCAATACCAAGACCCCCTTTTCTGTACTTATCTCCCTGGTACCCAAGATCCCCTTCTCATTTAGTTGTACAAATCAACTAAGCTTTAAAAACCAACCAAGGAAATGAAAAGGTAAGAAATGGGGATAAAAGAGTGTTCATGACAATCCCCTATAATAAACGGAGGTTTGCAGCTATATGGATTTTTAAAAGGCCTGCCTTAACAATGGGTAATTCCGCTATAAAAAGCAGTTGTACACATTGCATTTATTTATTTATAAATTTTACCCCACCCCTGTCACCTAGGCGACTCGGAGCGGCTTACAGTTTATTTTAAAAAAAATTTAACAGAAAAACAATTACAATTACATACATAAATCCTATTACAATTTTATAAAATTTCTAAAACCCCAGCTAATGCATAAAAGAAAAAAACACAATGTTTTTCTAAAAGAAAAGACGTGTTAGTGTCACATGTATGAGCTTTTATTGACCGTGATGAATTTGCTGAGGTACTATAACTATAGTTATATATTGTTAAATGCCAGCTCTTCACACTCAGCTGGGGCTCTCCCCATCAAGCTGCATGCTTTCTGACTTGGCCACCATCACCATTGTAAAGATTTAGTAGCCCCGGCTGAGAATCCTCCAATACTCCTCTGTAGCCCCTACCATCTAAACCAAGTAAATTCTCCTTCTGGAGCTAATCCTGGTACAGGAGAAGGGAGCTGAAGCCTATCCAGGATCACATGTCCCCCCCATGGCTTGATATCTAAGGCAACATTCCAACTTTTATTTTACTCCTGAAACATTCACATGAACAGAGCACTACAATGAAGTTATTCAAGAGTAGGAAGAGAAGTATGCATTCCTGAAACATCAAGGGTTCAGACCCCCTTTTGGTTTTTATTTCCAAGTTGACTGTTTGTGTGAACACGTTATCAATGTGAGCGGCAACCACAGTTCAGTGATCGATTCGTTACTCCTCAGACGGGTGAGGGATTGCTGCAAGTACGACTTTCCTTTTGAGCTGCCCTTCTGAATGTTGCTTAAGTGAAGTCATTAGTTTGATTTTTAAACCATTTTAAGTTCAGAGTAACAACTCCACTTTCGTAGGATTCCGACAGATAGTGTAAACAGAGCTAACTACAAATTAGCGTACATTCATAGTAGTTAGTTTCATTTACCTTTGTTCGTTGGAACGTGTCCTAAGTTCCAGTAATGACCGACCCCTGCGAAACAGCATCTTCCTTGAGGATGCTCAGAGTAACCTGGAGAGGGGCCACTTACAAAACAACATTGTTGCTATGGTGGTTATGCGTTGATATATTGAGGCTTGTGCCAACCAAATGGGAGTCATGGTACATCTCAAGAATTCATCCCCAATCACTGCCAATGATTTAGGGCATTTTCACACAAGACCCTCTCCACCTACTACCCACCCACCATCCACCCACTATACATGTTGCAGGGCTGCAGTGTTACCCTATGGGTGCCCTGTAACATGTATAGTGAATGGAGAGGGTCTTGTGTGAAAATGCCCTTAGTGGCTAGATAAGACAACTGAAAGTCTGCAGGTGTTAATATGGCTGGAAGCGTTCACAATTGAGACATGCAGATGGTATTTATGAAGCTGTTGGAAGATTTCCTCTGGCCAATTCCCATGACACTTATCTCTCTTTATGAGCTGTGCTTTGAAATGAGTCTCTTGCAACAAGGCCTCCTCTAGTCAATATCTTGTTCTTTCAGCTCAGTTTGGCAGGAGCAGCTCAAAACGATGCAAGTCTGATGCTCTTAAAGGGCCTTCAAATTGCATTTCATCTTTGCTGGTAATTTGTTTCAGGCTTTGGGGAATTAGTTTTCTACTTGGCAAAGAAGCCATCCCCATTTCACTTCTATACCAGTTTGATAAAATATGGCCCTGGCAGGTTTCCTGCAATGACCACAACAAACAGCAACCCTTGCTTTCTGCCAGAAGAGCTAGCAGATGTTACTGTTGTTGTTTGCAAAAAGGGAGACTCTACGACTCTCTTGAAATGGGGAACGCTCACGTTATTTTCCTTGACCCTTTTCCATGTTTCTGTTGTGGCAACTACTCAGCTATAGATCAGATCACGTGAAAGAGGAGGCAGGAACAGATCAGGACAAATGGTTGAAATGTTTCTCTTCTCCATGCGCATTTCATGTTGCCGAGAACCTCCTGGCCCATGAGTGTGTAGGAGATGCTGTTATGGATGGACAAACCACAGTGGGTTTGCAGACCTGTTGGAGATTTGCAAAAACACTTTTGTGATTTAGTTACAAAGCTTTCATTGTCTTTCAGGGGGAGCTAGGAAATGAAGTGTCATTTTTTTACTATTGAAAAACCTACCTTACAAGCTAGTTCACTGATGTTCATTAGGGCTTCTACATCAAATTCATATAGGAACTTTGGAAAAATCTCACCTTGGTTTGGAAAGGACCTTGAAAGCCTGTGAAAGCTATCTAAACACTCCCAGAAGTCTTTCTCCGTATTTAGCATTGTGGCAGTAGCTGCATTCTTGGGGACAAGAGAAGAGAGTCTGAAAACTTCCTTTCTTCCCCTACTGCCTAAAGCATACAAGGGACAAGTATAAAAGACCATGGTTCCCAGCAACAAGCAAATTGAACTAATATTCCTTAACTTTATTTGGTCAGCATTGAGCAGATGGCAATATGGTTTGGGGAGATTTGGGACAGGGGATTTTAACAGGTTTTATGTGTACTTTCTATATATTTGCATGGCTGTGAGGCCATAGATAAATCAATAAATATATAGAAATTATACGTAAAACCTGTTAAACCCCGCCCCATCCCAAACCTTCTCAAACTGTGTCTCCACCTGCTCATTGAAGTCAATGGGAAACCGATCCAGGCTCCGAACCGTAGGACTCCCTCCTGGGGCAGTGAGTCTGACCTCCCCCATCCCTGGGGCTGTGGACTGTACTTAGCGGCCTTGGGGGGGCTTGATTGAAGCTCTGCTGGACCACCACTGCTGGGGGCGGGGGCCTCCTGCTAAGCTCCTGGCTCTGGAGTGTTCAAGTGCAAAAAAATATGGAGAATTGGGAGTGACGTATGATGCCACACCCACATCCTGTGAGGGGGGTATGGGCAGGGGGGAAGAAGGTAGGAGGAATTTTTATGCCCCCCCTGTAGGGGGGGTGCATGCATGGGGAAAGAGGGTGGGGAGGGGTGTGTGGAGGATGTGCCAAATTCCCGCTGTGAGAGGGAGGGGTACAGGTATAGGAGGTTTGGGGTGGTGGGTGTTTTACAACCCCCTATGAGGGGGGGCATGGGCATGGCCAGGATTTCCTGCCTGTCTGGCCAATTTTTCTCTGGGGATGTCTGGCTCAGAGCAGGCCCTCCCTCTGGTTTCTTTTGGAGCTGGTGGAGAGTGGATCGATCTCTCTCGAGTTACCAGGGCAGCTGTGGAACTGATCGGGGTTTTGTCGGGCATGGGGAGGTATGGTGGGGGGGTGAGGGGTGTTCCTGTCCTCCTCTCCCCCTGTCTTGAGATACTTGGGGGTTGAGGTCAGTGGAGTCTCTGATCTGTTGCTGATGCTGCTTAATGCAAGGTCAGTGGTTAATAAAACATCTACCATCCATGATCTCATTCAGGATGAGGCCTCTGTCCTTGTATGCATTAACAAGACCTGGCTGAACGAGGCTTCTGGGCCTCTGCTGGCCCAGATGGTGCCAGCTGGGTACTCAGTGCAGCATCAGCCTTGGATTGGGGTTCAGGTGTGTGTGTGGTGGAGTGGCGTTGATCTGCAGAGACCATCTGGTCTTTCAAAGGTATCCAGTGTCTGACTTGCCCAACATGGAGCGTGTCCACCTCGTGTTTGAAGACTGGGATAAACTGGGGATTTTGCTAGTGTACTTCACAGAAGACTCCCTGACTGCTCTAGCCAAACTGGTCTCAGAGGTGGTGTTGGGATCACCCAGAATTGATGGGCCCGATCCCAGACCTTGTGGATTCCGTGCACATTTGCGTGTGTGCATACCCGACTGGGAACTGCACCCCCTCCCATTGTCAGCACATTGTACTGTGCGGAATCCATGGGGTATGGGATCGGCCCAATTGTCTTGGATGATTTCAACATACATGCTGAAGCCAGCCTTTCAGGGGCAGAACAGGAATTCATGGCTGCCATAACGATGACGAGCCTATCCCAGGTAATATCTGGCCTGTAGAGGTGTGCGCCAGGGGCCCATGTCATTTTCATTTTTGTTGTTTAAATGTTGTTTTCTTTTCCATAAATATCAAACTTTCGTTCTCGTTTTTGCGTTTGTTTTCCATTGGTTTAAATGGAAAACACATTTTTGGCTGTACCTGGCTTTTTAGTGTTTCATTATATTTGGCTGAAACCTAGAGGGGTTTTACCTCCAATGGGGAGGGCATTAAGTGTACCAAATTCCAAAAAGATTGGATAAAGGAATCCAATTTTAAAAGCAGTTGGATTATATTATTTTGCAAAAATCTTCATATACGTTCTTAGCTGTAACATCTTTGCCTCACATTTAATATAGATGAAACTTGCAAGTTTCCACCCCCTTCCCATAGTTACTATCTCTGACAACTTTCAGAAGGATTGGATAAAGGGTCCTGGTGGTATAAGCAATTAACTTATAAATGTATGTCTGACTGCAATATCTTTGTAGTCCAACCAGTATATATGAAATTTTGCAGGGCTGTATCTCACACTTTCACAATCCTCTATGCCAAATATCAGAAACATGTGATAAAGGCTCCTTCTCTGCACAGCATATGCAGAGAAGGAGCCTATGCCAGGAATTCTCTTACGTGTCACTGTGATATAAGATCGGTTTGTGATGCCAATTGGTCAGCATAAATGTCAACCAAATATCCTCATTCTGTGCTGTGACCACCCCAACATCTCTCCCCCACTTGTTACTGGGAAGTCAGAAGCATCTGTTTAGGAAAGAGCCAATAGAGATTCTCTTATGTCCTCTGTCACAGTGCTGCAGGATGTGATTGTGATGATAATTGG
>QEPC01008313.1:4440160-4454611 GCA_003113815.1 Sphenodon punctatus
AGTTGAAAGGGGCGAGAGAGGAAGAGATCGTGGATGAAGGGAGCTTTAGCCACGGACGAGCGGCAGTTCCAGAGGGAGCAGGAAAAAGGCAATTGGTGTTTGGGAAGGCACGGGATGCGGATGAGGTTGGGGGATGGGGAACGGCCTGGTTTGCGGGATGTGAGTCGTGCACCGGCCTCGTATTGACTTCAATGGGAACATAAGATCCGGAAGTTGGGAACTGAGATGGGTCCAATTTTCAGATCCTTCGGTTTTAACCAAAACAGCCATTATTGGGCTGATTCAATTAAAACTGAAACCGAAAGTCCCACCCCTATGTGCTCAACAAATGAAATAATAACAAATCCACACACATGGTATTCATCACAGAGTTCTGAAGGAGCTCAAATATGGAGTTGTATACCTGCTATTGGTAATTTGTAACCTATTGCTTAAATCTGCCACTGTACCAGAAGACTGGAGGGTAGCAAATGTAACACCAATATTTCAAAAGGGCTCCAGAGGTAATCCTGACATCAGTGCTGGGCAAACTGGTGGAAAGGGTTAAGAAGAGTATTTCTGAGCATATTGATAGATATGTCTTAAGGGGAAGAGTCAATATGGATTTAGGAAAGGGAAGTCATGCCTCACTAACCTATTGGAATTTTTTGAGGATGTAAATAAGCATTTGGGTAAAGGTGAGCCAATAAATAGTATATCTGGATTTTCAGAATGTGTTTGATAAGGTTCCCCATGAGAGACTCTTGAGGAAATTAAACAGTCATAGGATAAGAGGCAGTGTCCTATTGTGGATTGGCAACTGGTTAAAAGATAGGAAGTAAAATGTAGAACTAAATGATCAATTTTCACAGTGGAGAGAAGTAACTAATGAAGTGCCCCAGGGATCTGTACTGGGACCTGTGTAGTTTAATATGTTCATTTATTATTATTATTATTATTATTTATTTATAAACATTTATATAGCGCCAGCAGTGTACCTGGCACTTTACAAAGTAACAAAATGGATACGGTCCCTGCCCTAGGGCTTATAATCTGAGAGACGGGAGCTGAGGAGAGACATAGGAAGGGGAACAGAGGGAGAGACAAGGGGTCTAAGATTCATGAAGATGCGAGGTCTCAGGTGCACGTACTTGGCTTGGTTTCGTTGAGAATAACAGCAGACAGGTCCATGTGGCAAGGATAAGGGTACATTTCCAGATCATTAATGATCTGGAAAAGAGTGTAAAGAGTGAGGTGATCAAATTTGCAGATGACACAAAGTTATTCAAGGTAGTTAAAACCGAATCAAACTGTGAAGAATTGCAGGAGGATCTTCCGAGACTGGGTGACTGGGCATCCGGATGGCAGATGCAATTTAATGTGGACAAGTGCAAAGTGATGAAAATAGGGGGAAATAACCCAAACTATATTTATACAATGCTTGGTTCTAAATTAGGAGTAACCACTCAGGAAAGGGATCTTGGGGTTAGTGTGGATAACACATTGAAAACCTCAGCTCAGTGTGCGGTAGCAGTCAGAAAAGCAAACAGAATGTTGGGAATCATTCGGAAAGGAATAGAGAACAAAACTGAAAATATTGTAATGCCTCTATGTAGATCTATGGTATGGCCGCACCTGGAGTATTGTGTGCAGTTCTGGTCGTCCCATCTCAAAAAAGACATAGTAGAATTAGAAAAGGTACTGAGAAAGGTATGGAATGACTCCTGTATGAGAGGCTTGATAGGTTGGGGCTCTTCAACTTGGAAAAGAGATGACTGAGAGGGGATATGATAGAAGTTTATAAAACCATGAGTGGTGTGGAACACGTAAATAGGGAGCAGCTATTTACCCCCACTAAGAGTACTAAGAACAAGGGGACACTCCATGAAATTAACTGGTAGCAAATTTAAAGCAAATAGAGAAAGTATTTTTTCACTCAGCACAAAATTAACTTGTGGAACTTACTGCCAGAAAAAGTGGTCACAGCCAGTAGCGTAGCGAGTTTTAAAAAGGCTTGGTTTTAAAAAGGGATTGGAGGGTTCTTGGAGGATAAGTCGGTTAGTGGCTATTAGCCAAGTAGGTTTTTGGAACGTAGCCTCTTACAGTTGGGTGCTGGAACAACAGGGAATGGATTGCCCATTGTGGCATTTTGGGTACTTCTCCCAAGAAAAAGAGATTGGCCAGTGTATTTTATTATTAATAATAATAATAATAATAAAACAACAATATAGAATGCACAATCCAGCTCCCATTGAAGTCAATGGCTAAATGCCCATTGACTTGTATGGCTCTATATTGTGCTCTTTGTCTATTAAATGCATAGTTTAAAATCAGGTTGGCCCTTCCATAGTAAAGGACCAAAACATTCTGAGGCCTTAATTCAATACCATTGTAGTAAATGTAGAGACTCCAGCTCTTTTTCAGTGTTCATTGGATCAGGCGCAGAAATTTATTTATTTTTTGTAAGTAAATGAGCATCATTCAATATTCGGAAACTATCCCACAAAGCCGAACATTTTACTCTCCACCCCATTAGGAACAAGTGGATTTGGAGTATATTAGCAGGAACACAACCCTGTTATGGCAACACTACTATGATGACATATGTTAATGTTAATGCAGTAATGTAGAGATAATGCAGTGCTCCTAGCACATTTTACCCTGGCACTGTGCCTTTATTCTCCATGAAAATTCCCACAGTCAGTCAATAATGCTCACACATGTTCGTCATAATGAGCTTAATTCAGGGATTCAGGACATCCTGGAACACACCAGGAAATAACACGTCTGTTCCAAGATCTTGGGCAGATGTTGGCCTGAATGTTGCACGTGGTCCAGATCCTGTCGTCTGGCCAAAGTGTGTTCGTCCCGAATGTGGGAACAGTGGTGGCTTTAATCTGGTTTTATGATCCCCTGATCCTGAAGCTGGACCAGATCCTGCATGAGTTAGCTTGGGATCCTCTAATTTATGCCTGGCTGCTCACAGCCCTAAAGAGCTGTTCTGACAGCTGTGTCTCACCGAGGCATCAAAACATCCTGGCTAGGCCTACTTTCTCCCTTGCACTTTCTGAAGGCAGGGTAAGTATGCCAGACACTACTATGAAGGATGCTTTGTGCCACCACAGGAGAGTAACACAGTTAGAGAAGAGCTGTGAATCTGAACATAAGCATGTTTTCCTTTAAGTAGCCTGGATTCATGTGATTTTATTCAAAATTCAGCAGTCACTCCAGGTTCTGTACCATGAAGTCTAATGATCCTAATAAGTCTAATAAAGAGCCAGTGATCTGTCATGGTAAATTGCATGAAGCAATCACAGACTGACAAAATCCGACAGCAAATATTTTCCCTAAGTCTTGAGTCAGATAAGTTAAAATATCCTTTATTTTAGAAGACGTAACTTGACACATTTGACTACTAGCGGTCCAGTCAGCCGAGCATCTTGTCTTTGACAGTGGCCACTTTCGATCACTTCAGAGAAGTGCGCAACAGGCCATAATAGAGGATGAAAACAGACATGACAGTAGCGAGGCGCCTCCCCGGTCTGCCTCAAGGTGAACAACCACAGCTGCCACAACTGGGAAGACTGTTCACACAAGCAGCCTCAGCCCTTAACCTGAGTGTGGGGGCTACCACAGCACAGGTCCCTCCACACTCTGGGTGGCCCATGGAACTGTCCATGCAGGACAGGACCCCCACTCCTGAGCCAATGTGGCACAGCAGGATTAGGCCCTGGGAAGAGCTGCTGCCAAACAGCTGATGTGCGGAGCGCTCCTGCCCCCCATCAGCTGTTTGGTGCATTCACTGGCCAGCTAAACAGCTGATGAGGGACAACAGCTGATGCTGGGGGGGGGAGGGCTGGAGGAGCGCACTCACCCAGCCCTGCTGAACAGCTGATGGGGTAGGGCTGAAGGAATTTCAGGCTGGGATGAGCACACTCCTCCTGTCCCCTCCCCCTGATCAGTCATTTGGCAAGGCTGGAGTGAACATGGGGGTCCCCATTCACTTATCCTGCTGGGTAGACGTACCAGACGTGCGGGCCCACGTTGGCCTGGCATGTGTCTCCAAAATTTTCAGGAGGACACCTCTCATAACAGCTGGCTGGTCACAGACCCTGGGGCAGATTCCGGTCCACATGTAGTGGGGACAGAGCAACATGTAGATAAGTCCTGGGCCAATGTCAAGCTACTGTCACACCTGTTCTCATCCACAATGATCCATGGCCATTCCCTACTATTTACTCCCAACAGTCACAGGTTATATTCCCCAACCAACTCAACTAACAGCCATTTATGGATCTCTCTTGTATGAGAATAGTACCAGGCCAATGCCCCCCTCTAGTGTGACATCATTTGGTAAGGGTTTTATTTTGTTGGTATGCATGTGCTGCAGTAGAACTGAAGGGCCCTGGTCAGGAAACTAGTCACATTGGGGTGGGGAAGCTTTTCCCTCCTGTGGACCAGTTTAAAAATGAATACAAACTCCATAGGCTGCTGGAGCTGAAACGAATAGTTTCGCATAGCTTTCTGAATATCCAGATAATCCCTGCATCGGAAACTGGCATTCACACATCGGCTTACTTGAATAATCCGGTTTGGTTACTTTGCTTGTTTCACTATTTCAGTTATTCTGTTTGGCTATTTTACCATTTCTCTTGCTTTGCTTTCAGAACTGTGCATGCACAATAGAACTAACAGTGCTGAAATTATGTCACTGAAATACCCAACATTTGAAATGACCATAACTGAATAACGGAACCAAAATGACTCCTCCTTTTACACCACAGATTCAGTCTTTTGCTAAGTCCTGTCACTTCATTCCGCACAATAATGCAAAAATTCAGAACTTCCTTACTGATTCCACTGCCAAAACCCTAGTCCATTTTGCAATGGGAGTCTAGATATTCAGAAGAGCACAGGTTCAGATCTGGAAGTGCTAAGTAGCCAAAAATCAGGGTGGTATGTTCAAAATGGGTGGAGTACCCAGCAATTCCCATTTTGTCACCTATGAACAGATTTTCAGAAGAGTCCAGCACCTTGGCCAAATGTGAGCAAAGCTGTTTGAAATCCAGCACCACTTGAGTGGACTAAGATCTTTTGAAAATATGGTTGCATGCACTTAGGTTTAGGAGCCTAAATCAATACTATACCTAAATAAAAGTGGTCTGATGTACCGAACCACTGAACAGCCACAGCTCCCATTGATTTCAATGATCTTTTGATGACTCTTACATTCCAGAGGCCAGTTTAATTACCACAAGCTTCCTCTCTATGAAAATCTATAGGATTTTCACATAAGGAAGGAAAGGACAGAGGCTGTTTTTAAATGACCACACTATCAACCATATTTTATTTAGCCATTAGCCATCAGTACAAAGTAACACAACAAAAGGCAAAGACATAGTAGCAGCACAAAATAAAACCTATCAAATTAGTTAGCCCATTTTTACACGTGCCACAATCTAGCGGATCCGTTTTTAGAAACCTCATGTGGGTGATGTTTAGATGTGCCTCCCCACACTGGAAGTCACCCGACTGCCATTGAAAACAACGGTGTTGGGCAGCTTGCATATTCTTTAGAAAACAGAATTTGTAAAATTTCGATTTTGGGGGCTTACAAATCTGGTTTTCTAAAGAAAGCGTGAGCCACCCGGTGTCGCTGTTCTCAGTGGTAGAGATGGGCGAACGCGGTTCGGATGATCAGAGTTCGGACCGAACTCTGTCTGTTCGGATGTCTGAACAGAACGTCCAAACCGAACTCTCGAATGACCGAACAACTCAGTCATGTTTGGATGAGTTTGGAGGCAGGAAAAACACCTTTCCAGGGCCAAAATTCAGGTTTCGGTTTCGATTTCGGTTCGGCTTCAGTTTCGTTTTAGTTTCGTTTTCACTATTTTTGGATGTTCGGCCAAGTTCGGACAAACCGAACTCGGCTGAACCGAACCATCAAACCCAAACTCAGGTTTCGAACCAAACGACCGAACATCCGAACCGCGTCTGTTCGCCCATCCCTACTCAGTGGCGGCCAGGCAACTTCCAGTGTGGGGAGGTGTGTCAAAATGCCACCTGCATGAGGTTTCTAAAAGAGGATTTTAAAAATCTGCTATATTGTGGCATGTGTAAAAGTGCCCTTAAACAGAAATCAGTAATTTCCTTCTATGAACAATTAAAAAAGCATAAGTGGCTACCGATTTGATAACAAGAGGATTATTAGAAGATGAAAGAAATTTCACCTTTTGAGACATAGGGAGAAACTCTTTACCAACTAAAAATGGTGCAACCCGCTGAGATCTAAACTCATTATAAAATCTACAGTCATTCATGTCCTCAATTTTCCCAGTGCCACAAGGGCATAAATCTTGAGAGTAATGGATCTTTTGATAATGGCCTTGAAGTATAGCAGATTCGAATAAATGAAACTGAATTAAAGTATAAGATTTCCTTAAGGATGGACTAGACAGTTGCCCCAAGTAGCTTCTCATTTTAAAAGTTAATTTAAATTCAGGGTACTATAAAGCTATTTTCTTGATTATTTGCCAGATCTTCCTGCCAAGCTATATCCATAACTCTCTGCTTAATTATGGCGCTTGCTGCGAATGCAATTTCCCAAGCAAGAATGCAGGGAAGAAACCCAACCTTGCTGCACTGGTTTCAGGTAATTTACCGATGTACAGAACCAAATCTCTTGAGGGCTCTTGTAGCTCACTTGTGTTCCAATATTAGACAGTTTCCACTTCTTTATGAAATAAGAAGTAAGTTTATTGATTACATAAACAAGATAGTTAAACAGAGTGGTAATTAGAAATCAAAGGTAAATATAACGCATTCCTAACTTATACTGGTTGAGTTCCTAAGTTATTCATCTTACCCCTAGCAAGGTTCATAAGTTCTTCTCAGTCCTTGATGTAAGTGACTGGCCACTGACTTCTTAGTTGGCAAAGAGCAATTCATCTCTCTCACTTTATGCTGTTCCCAGCCTGTTGGTTTCAGGCTGTCATTCGTATGTAGATGCTCTCTCCAAGAAGCTTTGCAAGAAGTCTCTCTTTGTATCTTCCTCCCATTTAAATAGGAATTCATGCTCCTTTGTCTGAGATTTTCCCCCTCGGGGATCATGGTTCAGGGCATGTATGCAACCCAGGTAAACATGGAAGTTCATTAACATCTCCACAGGCTGTCTAGCAAGCCAGATGTTTTGAATACACTTTCTGTAATCTCTTGTAGTTTCTGTAGACTGGTGACGTGTAAAAGCTCTATCTCAAGTTGTGCAATTCTCAGAGTCCTAATTTGGGTTTTACAGTTCTCAATGTCAACATTACAAACATGTGGAACCTTTGATATTACATAGTGGACATGTATAGTAACATTACATCCATGTGAAACCCTTGGCACCACACATTTACAAAACATGTAGTCCCGTGTTACACGTGTGTAACAGTGCTTGGGAACTGGGACTGGATCCAGAAAGGGGCCAAATAAAAACTAGCCACGGGGCTGCATTTGGCTCTCCAGGCTCTCCAGGCCTGAGGTTCCCGACAGCTGCTCTAGTTTGCCATGCCATTCACCCCGGAAAGATTATGCGGCTGGAAGATGACCAACGCCAGCCTGCCACTGCTCTCGGTTCCCCATGTTTCTCTGTGACAGCCCCCCCGTAGGATAGCATCGTGAAGAGACATGTCAGTGTCTCATAACATGCTGAGGCTGGCATCTGGCGTGTCCTTTCGGTGTGTGTAGGGGTCTGCACCCTCTGTGCCTTTCCGTGTGGTAGCATTAAACTTAGATCCTTGGTTTGTCAAACCTTCTGTCAGCTGTGTCGGGCTATTGTGTTCCCGTGTTTTCCACCATGTTGTAGTGGAGTAATCCTGTGAATGGTACCCTGCAAGGTACCTCAGTAAGTGTTTGCCTAAGACTGACACAAATGGGTTGGAACGCCATGTTACCAACCTGTGTTCCCCAGTCACAAAGTTTGGCCATCTTTGCAGACTCTCTGGCAGCCTGTTTCTTACTGGCTGTATGTCTGTGCCCATCAGAAATATTATTAGGATAAAACAGAGGAAGTGTGGAGTAATTTTTACACTACTGAGCACCACACCTTTGTTTTCTGTGTAACTCTGTATTTCCCAGCACTTTTCACCAGGATTAATGTTGTAATTCCCAGTGTTGCCATGTGGCATTCGTATTTCCCCCTTGGCTGTGACGCTGTGCCTTGATGGCTTTGCATTCCAGTCAATAGCCCAGTCAGAGATTGTTTCTGTGGAGGGGCTATTGTGAGCCGTCTTTCTTGTGCCCTGCCTGCAATCTCTGTTTGTACCCCCAGGATCCCCTGGGTCTGTATAACCATGTCTTTCTCCTTTTGGGGAGTCTGACTTTGTGACCGGGGTGTGAAAACCTGCAAGTATCCCTTCAAACCTTCCCACACCAACCTCCAGAGGACTTAGGTTGTTGAGTGCAGCGCTTTGAGTCTAGACCCTGTAAACCGTTTCTTCACTTCCAGTTTCTGCTTCAGCGGTTTTTCCCTGTTCCTGCTTAGGTAAGACAGAAGTGCACAGGTTACTCTTAGACTGTTGCCCCTGGCTCTGTAGGATTACAAGGTGTTGCATTTCTATCCCTGGCCTTCGTTCCCCTTTTCATCCCGGGAAAAGTTTCCTGTACCTTCCCGCCACCTCCTGAGGTAGAATCCTCCATCTCCCAGCTTGCCTGTAACCCCTTGGGTTCAGTTATCCACTTCCCACCTTTTCTTAAGGTAGGACAACACACCTCCGGATCATGCTGCAACCCCCTGGTTTGAGTAGGAGCTTTTGCAGCCTCTAACCCTCCCCCTTTGGTGGTTATTATGTTTAATTCTGCAGGTTTGGGTCCCTCCTGTGTAAGGTGGGTTGCCAGGTCCTGGGCTTCAGAATCAGTTTGACCCATTTGCTTCACTTCCTGCAGGTTCCCATGTGAGACAGAGATTTGCAGTTCACTCCCCGAGTCTTGTCCTCCCCTGCTTTCTGGTTGGTTTGGGGACTCCTGTTTGGGGTTTTGCTGCCCCTGAGTGGAGTTTTCCAGGTGGGGTGGCCAGGGTTTCCCCAATACACATCCATGTCTCCTTGTATTTGCTGTAGGCTGGTGACATGTAAAAGCTCTATCTCAAGTTGTACAATTCTTAGAGTCCTAATTTAGGTTTTACAGTTCTCAATGTCAACATTACAAACATGTGGAACCTTTGACATTACATAGTGTACATGCATACTAACATTACGTCCATGTGAAACCCTTGACACCACACATTTACCAAACATGTAGTCCCGTGTTACATGTGTGTGACCCCAAGTTTCTCCGTGACAGTGACACCCCCTCACTTTGAAACATTGTCATTCTTCTGATCACATAAAATGAGTACATCTGGATTACTGTATGAATTATCAAACTGTGTTACACACACACACACATTTTCCCTTTTCCACATGCCTCAGCACACCCTGGCTTGAGGTGGAACTGGAAGTGAAAGTTCTGGAATATCTCAAGAAAGACCATTCTTGTGGTATTTCCATCCCAGCCAAAAGCAGGAAGCTTTGGAAAGCTTGCAATAAAATAAAATAAAATAAAAAAAATCTGGAAAGATTTCCAGCCTACTTTCCAGACCAAAGGGATTTGGAGAAGCATTCACTCGGTGTACCTTCAGACTAGAGCCACCTCAGCTGTGCTGTCATTATGGAAGTCCCTACATCTGATGGTTAGTTACGAGCCTGAATTTACAAACCACAGCATAATGCTTCCCTGTCTATGGGAAGGATGTTTGTCCCAGTGCCCTAATAACAATCAATAAATGCTCTGTACCAAAATGAATGAATAAGGAACAAGCCAAATATATAGAGAGTGAGAGAGTTACTGGTCCCAAAAGTGACCTCTCCTGGTTATTGAAAAGCTCCTCAGACTACTGTTGTTTTAGCTGCGAGCTGTCACAATATAGATAGTCCAAATGGATCATTTCAGGTGTTAGTTAAGGGACTGCATAGTTACTAGGGATGGGAATTTTGGTTTCGGATAGATCTGAAATGCCCCAAAAATTGACCTTTTGGTTCTATCCAAAATTTTGGTTCTCATTTGTTTTTGTTTTTTTGTTTTTTTCCCATTGATTTCCTCCCTCCATTTCCCCCCCCATGCAACCCCCCAAAAAAAAAATATTAAATGCAAAACCCACAAACCAAAATGCGAACCAAAACAAAAAAATCCAAAATTGGTTCCAGAGTCCCATCCCTAATAATTACAATGAGAGAGAGCTGTGACTCTCCAGCATGATCCCTAATCTCAGGAGATGGTGTGTGTGTGTGTGTGTGTGAGAGAGAGAGAGAATGTGCATGTGCGCGCCAGAATAACCCAAACAAGGATCTCCCCTTACTCTGTGCTCAGAACCAACCCTAACAGGAATGGCTCCAGTTTTTTGTGGGCCCTTGGGCATCAGAGTATCAGTGGGCCCCTCCTTTTGCCTAATTTGCATATAGCCTAATTTGCATAGTCCCACCTTGATTTGCATAACTTGTGTGAATGTAAAACTAACCATCCCAAACCACATAGCAAGGCAAAGCTTCCTCCCCCCTCCTCAAAAATAAAATTACAGTCACAGTGCGCATGGGCAAACCAAGCTCCACAAACCACATGGCAAGGCAAATATGACACCCTCTCCCCAAACATAAAAATGCAGAACGTGCATGGGAAAACGCAATGCAAGCACCCAAACCACATGACAAAGCAAAGTTGGCACCCCAAAGATAAAAATTCAGAGTGTTCAGCCAGCACCACCTCCCCAAACATAAACATACAGTGTGCACAGCGGTCAGGGCAAACTAACTCACAGCACCACCCTCCTGGTCCAGGCAAGCAGACGTGTGCACTCACTCATCACTGACACTCACTCACACACACACACACACTCTCTCTCTCTCTCTCTCTCTCACTGACACTCATGGCTGATATAGGAGCAGTCTCCGAAGCAAGCAGCCGCTACCTGAGCCAAGAAAAAGCTTCCACTAGCTTCTTTTCTTCTCCATCCTCGTGTGCTCAGCACAGCTGCCGGCTGTCTGCCTTGCTGTAGCCACAATGCGTCGGCACGGCTCCCCAGGAGCAGTGTGGGGTCAGCCCAACCCTGGAGATGTGGGAAGTGCTTTTGCGCATATGCAGCCAGTTCTATGGTCCTAAGAAGCCAGCTGATTGGCTCTGGCTGGCATGGGGCCAAAATTGGAGCTGGGAGGAGTGGAGATGTGGTGGTGATGGTGGCAGCAGCAGCAGATGTGGCACTGCCACTCGGGTTTGGAGGGGGGCCCTCCCCAAAGGCCATGGGCCTTCTGCAAATGTCCTACTTTGCCTACCTCTGGCATTGGCCATGAACCCTAAAACTTGAAAACTTTGGGTGTTTTTACACGGATGCGAAGTCCAGCTTTATTTTCCTTATCCTGTACTTAAAGGTCCATTTAAATGAGTTTTACTGGTATAACAAACCTATGTTTACAATTAACTGTGCTTATAAAACCTCTTTTTCAAGGGTTTATTAGTCCCGGGTTAAAATAAGCTCGGGTTTAGGTCCATGTAAACAATAAGTCCAGACTGAGCTTAATGTGATCACAGAGAGCATTAGCAAGATCAGATATCCTCTCTACCCAGGACTGTGTCTTATGGCCTCATACGTACTGTAACATGCATGGATGTGTACCATGAACTTTCCAACTACCAGTGAGAGGGCCCTTCATTTCAAATGACACATTGTTGAAATTTGCAGGTGCAAGGGATTTCTTATATATAAGGAATGGCACTCATAATGCACAGCAGATCACAGATGACGTTGCAATCCCAGAAAGTGGACGTACCTGCAATGCACCATGGGATTCCCATTCATCTGTGCTAGTGCTGAAACGTATTAATTGTTTTGTATGCTATCCTCGGCTAAAATTTCAATCCGAAATAGAAATGTCCGTCTAATTGCATAGCACAGAATAATAGCAAGTTTAATGTGGATTTAGCTTTCGCCATATCCAAAGAAAATAACAGACTGATACATTTGACAAAATAGAACTAATGTGAAATTAAATATTAAAACAAATAGTACACTTAACAAATTAATACAGTTGAAAAAGTAAAAGTAATGTAGAATTAAATATTAAAAATATAATACAGGGTAATACCGCCCACATGATAACATCGGAGAGACATGAAATTTCAAGGCCCTAAAAGCTCAACATCTAGCCAATATATGGTCCCAATACCAGTACTCTCAGGAGGCAGCCTCATTTAGCAAATGTATGCCACATTCTATCCTGAGATCTGCTAATTTGCCGCTGTGAACAGCCCTCCTTCTTTTAAGGGCTAGACTGATAAAAATTGCCATGGCTGTTAAGGAATCCGCTGCTGATAAGGTCAGTAGATAAATGAGTTTCTGCCTATCTGCAGCAAATGACGGGGATTCTAATAGGGCGGCTATCCAGGTCTCTCTTAATTTCTGGTAGTATGGGCATTGGAATACAAAGTGCGCAACTGTTTCCACAGCTTGCATGGAACATGAACATAACCTTGCCTCGTATGGTATCCCTATTAGACATCCCTCCACAACCATTAGATCAAGCAAAGCAAATCTGCATAGAGTTATATTTCTCCTCAAGATGGGACTAATGAGGAGATCCAAATATACCTCCATAGCACACTTTAGTTTAAGTTCCCAGTACATAGGGGCTACTCTCCACTGTTTTAACGCCACAAGGTCCTGCTGGACCTCAATATCCCTAGAGCGCCTATCGAGCTCTTCCTTTGCAGCTGCCAAAGGCTTCCCTAGAAAATAAGCCAGACAGAACCCCAAAAAAGATAACTGCTCAATGAGATAGTTTACCCATGGATATAATCTGGCCCCAGGGTACACGACCTCTTCCATGGCACATTGCACTATTAAATTAGAGTATTGCATGTTCTCTATCTTCTACCAGAATCTCATCAGGGCCTGCCTAGCATGGTGTATCACAGGTAGAGAGCCAGTCTCTGCTCTCAGGGCAGCACCCGGCCCACTATTGTTTCTAGGGGTGGGACCCCGGGGCAATTACCGGATACCGGATTTACTGGTTTCCGGTTCTCAAAGAACCGGATTCTCGGATTAAATCCGGTATCCGGTACCGGTTTTATTTCATTGATTTCAATGGGGCACTATCGGCATTCAATGGGGCACTACCGGCATTATCGGATTCCGGATTTACCAGTATTCCCACCCCTATTGTTTACTCTCAGGAGTCTCCGAAGAAATTGGTTCTGTTCCCTTTCCAACAGTATAACATCTGGGAAAAGGATAAATTCCAGACCATAAGTCAGCATAGGGTAAACTTTCTGTGAATACGTTCCCAAGATGGTAGAGGTAGTTATTCCCTTTGAGAGAATGGCTGCCCTCGTCAGACTTCCTACTGCTCTAGCGACCAGTGATGTTCTGTATTTTATATGCTTTGCCCAAGACCCTCTGGCAGAAAAGGTCACCCCCAGGTAGTTAAATGACTACACTAACTGAAAGCTAGTAATCTCCAATTTTCCACCCTTTTCTTGATGTCCTACCACCCACCAACATGATTTTGGATTTGCCACTGTTAATGGTCAAGCCATTAAGGTGACAATACTCAGTTAGGGCAGTGAGTGCCCCTCTTAGCCCCTTTTCTGTCTGAGACAAGAGAACAAGGTCATCCGCATACTGAAGAGCATGCAGAGGATGGGCTTGAATTTTAAGAGGATGGGGATTTGAAGTTGAGATGGCATCAATCAAATCTACCACATAAAGATTAAACAAGGTGGGGGCTATGACACAGCCCTGTCGAACACCTCGGTTGATGGAGAATGACGCGCTTGGGGTAATGTTATTCTCAATTTTAACGCTAGCTGTGTTGTTATTATGTAGTTGCATTAAAAGGGTTAGCAATTTCCCGTTTACCCTCATTGATCTTAATTTTGACCACAGGCGGTCTCGTGGCACCGAATCAAATGCTCTAGTAAAATCCATAAAGGCAAGATAAAGCTGCCCCCTCATTTTAGTGTACTTATCAATCAGATGAGAGACTCTAAAACAGCAATCAATGGTAGACCAACCAACTCTAAAACCAAACTGTTCAACCGGAATTTTATTATTAGACTCTGCCCAATTTTGCAACAACCATGTAATCTTGGAACCAAACAATTTACCAATCACAGAAAGTGGGCTGATAGTACGATAACTGGCCGGGTCCAATCACCCCCCCTTTTTGTATATGGGAATAATCCAGCCTGTTTTCCAGTCAGCTGGAATTTGAAAAGTTTGAATAATACCATTGAACCAGGCGCGGCTCGCCTTCCAGGGCTTTTGGGGCGCTGACCCCCCAAGCGCCCTGCCAGGTGCCACCGCTGCTGGTACGAAAAAAACCCAAAAAACCTCACCGCCACTTCCCAACACCGCCCGCAGCAGCCTCTGCCTTGCCTTTGCTTCAGAGCGGAGGCTGCTGCAGC